>CM042435.1:31099503-31317003 GCA_023631565.1 Gymnocephalus cernua
TTAGAGAAAATATTAAGTTGGTTTGGTGTCTTAATCATTTGCTATATTGTCTTTTATTTTTTTTAGGTGTTTTATATAAAATCAACATGTCAAAAGTGTCAGTGAGAAGCTGTTGTGACAACGTATTTGTCATCCCTAGCATGAACAAAATACTAAAGTTTAAAAAAGCTGTTCAAATGTCAAGGGTGTGCATGTTGTGAAAAAGTCAAAAATAAGTTACAAATACAATAAAACAGAAACAGAATAAAACAAGAAAAATAAGTTGAAGAGGAGCTTGAGACAAGTTAACGGCCTCACATTCCTCTGTTGGTGTAAAGTTGCTTTAATGTTCACAATAGTGACACACCTACACTGCCTCTGATACATTTATATTACATACTGTGTGAGTAGACTAGTTGCAAAGTTCTTCTAAGTATTTACAATATCTCTAACATCATGATAGACTCCACAAGCACTTAGCAGCTTCTTAATGTTGGGTCATTTCTAAAGATAAGGAAATGGTTACATTAGAGGATTCATTTCTGGTAAATAACCACAGCTCAGAACTCAGATCAGATGACCAGTCAGAGGGAAAGAAGCAGGCACTCTAACCATTCCATTTTAAATATTGCCATTCCATCAACAAATCAAATTATCATCTTCCTGTTTCGTTTCATTTCTATAATCAATGTAGGAAATACTTTGGCTAATTCAATGCAGAGATTTTGCAGTCTGGTAGTACAAAGTATGTTCCTGATTATATGAAGTGAAATTACCAAGTGAACTGATATGTGTTTGTCTTATTACAAGTACAGTATATTATTTACTTAACTCCTCAAATCAGCATAAAAGGGGCTTTCTCTTGGAAAAAGCATTACAACATCTAAACGGCTTATTAAGAGTGCAGTAAGCAATGCTGCACGTAGATTGTTGAGATTTGAACTCAACTGCCAAACAAATACAATCACTACTACTACTACACTACTACAAATACAGCGCTACCGTTGGCATTGCGCCCTGCTCAGAATTATTATTTGCTCTGCGCCCTACCTTGCCGTTTTGCCACGGATCATGCAACTTCAATAAAAATCAATTCAGTTAGTAGTTTGATAAACGAAGTTATGTTATTACAGCATTCTTGTTAAATATTATATTCATGTTACGCAGTACATTGATACCATTACAGTGAAGTCCTATCAACAAGCTTAAGATATATTCTTTTCTTTCTAAATCTAATTTCAGGAACAAAAAACTGCATCAAAAGGTCAAAGCTAGCCAAATGTCACCACCTCCCAGAGCGGCTGAGAGATCAAAGTGCTTGCTTTCTAGGGTCAGGGACAGACAGACACCCACAAAGGATCTTTGGAGTAAGCCTCTGAAACCTAAGGGCAATCACTCAGTAGAGAGTAGACTGCACACTAGAACTGTAACCTGACAGCGAGAGACATTCTGAGCTCATACCTCTGTCTTGCTACTTTCCGTGAGTATGTTCTCCCCATGTTAGCAAGGTTTTCCCTGCCATTATACAGCTTAAGCTGCCCCCACATGATCCTGTGATGGCTGTGCCATTGTTTTCCTATGGGGAAAGCGGTGGAGACAACTTGGGAGAAAGAGAGAAAAAGTGAGGTGCGTTTGTCGGTGAGTATTAAGTTCATAGTAATGTTATAGCTGTGAACGTAGCAGTGCAGTGTGTACTGTAAAGTTTATCTGTCGGTAAATAAATTCTACAACTCTTCTAAGCCAAGTTGCTGTGTCTTGCTTTCTAACTGCTGTTTGAAGTGAAGGGTGTTAGCCACGAAGCCAGCGAAAACTTCCGCACAAGCTCACCAACTTAAGGTGGGCTGACCTAAGACCACTGACACACCGGGCCGATTATTGGCCGTGGGACAGTCTGGCGAGGTCAGTGACTCGAGTGTGTTCGGTGTGTTCCATGTGCCGTTGTCCGTCGGAGGAGCTATCGGCCTTCATTTTGGCCAACCCGAGTTCAGTTCGAGACAAGGCTGTTCGGATTAAGCCGGAAATAGCGAGCGGGTAGCCTCTCAAAATCTGACGAAAATCTTTTAAACTGAACTTTGTTGATCTGAAATGAAGACAGATTCAGCAACTGCATGGCCTATTTCTCACTTACAATGTTTTCAGAAACATTAGAAAATGCTAGTAGACTATGAGATTGTATTCTGAATGAACCGCCATTGAAAAATCCAAAATCCGGAAGCAGCAGGAAGACTCACGTGACGCGTTCATCCAATCAGCTGCCGGTTTTCATTTTTTTGTGTGACAATACAGAGTAGCGCCGCGTGACGTAATACGTCTCCATAATAGCTGATAACTGACCAGTCCAACTGCCTTTTCTGCCAACGGTTAGCCCGTCTGGTTGGTGTGTTTTCACCTTAAGGTGGACCAGCTATTCTCATTTTAGTTACAAGCCGCTCCTCCAAGTTTTGCTTTAGTCATCTCCTCCTCGCTGCAAACGACAACCACTAAGCTTTATTCAAATTGGTGATATGACCAATATTCAAATGACAGTACATCATTTGCACCTGGGCATTCTAAATACGCAGGGAACACCCTGGTTAGGATATATTTCCCTCTTATAGTCTAATGATATACAGTTCATAAACTGAAAACTTCCCATAGATGTGAATGTATCTGTAAATTTGTGTGTATGTTTTTGTTTTTTTTTGCAATAGATTAATGATCAACCCTACAGGGAAAAACTCAAGATCCTTGTAATAATACAGGAATAAGTGAGTATAGACACACAAAGTACCAACTAAGTTTGATTACGACTTTTTTCTTGGACTGGTTAAGATAAACCCAAATGGAAGTTGAATGTTCATTTTCAAAAGGCACAGAGAGTATACCGGATATAAACTTCCAAACCTTTGGCTATTACACTCCGGTAGCCTCCTAAAGGAATTCCAACTCTACAAAAAGCACCTGTAAAGTTATCTTCAACGCCCGGGAAGAACCTGCAGCAGATTACCGTTTCATGCATCTCACTTAATATAAAGGGAAACTCAAAGGCAACTTTAAAAGTAGAAATCAGCAGTGAGGGTTGTATTGGAGCCGGCATGCACATCCATTCTGAGAAAAATACTTTGAATGTTTTTGTTCTGCAGTAGCTTTAACAATGTCATAGATGCTATATATGAAAGAGATCTTACATGAAATATCTTATTTCAGGGGGAAAGACTTGAAGTCATGCAGTCAAGTGGAATAAAATGCAGTATATAGCACAGATGACAGTGGGGGGGAATGGTAAACATAAGCTCCCAAAACTACATATGCACATTGCAGGAGAAAATATGCAAAAAATCGATATCATAAGTAAGTAACACTATTGGGGTACCACTCCTTTAGTTTAAAAAATATCTCAATATCAACTATCAACAATTTCCAGTCCCGCACATAAGAACAGTATAACAGCCTGATTTGTTTAAACAAAATGGATAACCAAACTACAAATGTGTTCCTCATTGTTGTACCCATAGTGACAACCACTAGCAGTCACAAAATGCCAGAATTTTCTGAAAAAGGTAATAACACTGGCCTAATGTCTTAAATATGATAGAACATAAAGATTGTGGTCTACACCCAAGGCCTAGCCCCGTCTCCCAGGTGTACTTCTTGCTAGCAGTCATATAATCTACTGTATCCAGCTCCTGCACAGACAGTGACCTACTTAAAATCTAATGAAAGCTCCCCCCCCCCCATCAAAGTAGTACACACAAGGTTATCTGAGCTCAGTGTCAACAAGGACGCATTTTGAACATTTTCCAAAAGACAGATAACTTGTGAAGCACTACATTTTCAGTGAAGTGTACTGTACCACTCAGCTTAGTGGCTTTCCATCATGCTTGATCAAGAAATCAGGATAAAAACAAACTGAACCCTTTTGCCCGTTTATCCGTTTTCCTCATGCATGCTGTAAATCGCCATTTTTAGTTTGCTTGACTTGCTAAACCAGATGGTGAGTCAATTCATCACCTCTTAATAGCATTCAATCCACATTTTCCTTTTTAGGAGGAATAAAAGACAGTGACCCACTCATACACAATGAGTGGTGTGGATTACATGACACACTGCCGATACAACATGCTGAAAGGTTAACTCCATTACTAATGTGTTAACTCCTCTTTATCAGACAGCAGTGGCAAGAGGACACACTTTTTACCAACGACACAGGCTTTTCTAATCACATTTTCGATAATAGGAGCCAAACTCTTGATCATCAACTGACTGATCTGTGCCACATTTTCAATGAGTATGAAGATTGTTTTGTCAGTGTTACAGTGAGGTGTAAATTGAGTTGATGATACACCAAAGTGATAATTATATAAGAAATTTTTATTCTAAAACACAGTAGGCATTATTTCAACTTCAGAAACAATACTTCATTCTGTTCTCTCTACTTTAGTTTTGTATACACTACTCAAAGATAACCGTTGCTTCTCCTAACCTTTCAAGGTTAAGATCATGTCTCATCTTTGTGTTTTTATGTGAATGATCAAATAACCGAATTGCATTGATATACAATTTTCGGCTGATTCCTTTGCCATTATTTATCAAATGAAGAACATGCATTTATTACATAATTTTGACTCTTTATTTGTCATCTTAGCTATCACCATTTCAAAAAGTGTTTTGTTTTATTGTTGTACTTTTATATAGCCAGTATTTTAGTACTCGAGACCGGTCTTGGTCTAAAGAACACTTTTTCCCCGCCCCCTTAACAAGCACTCCCAAAGTAAATGTAGGTGACAGGAGAAGAAGCTCTGGCTGTCTAGGAGATGTCAGCCAAATCGTCGGTAATAACGTTTTATTAATTTATTCATCATATTTTTTTAAAGAGTTTATTTGCAAAAAATCTAAAAGAAAACACAGTGTGTATATTCTGCAATGTAACGCTACAACATTTTTATCTGCACTAAGGAAACATAAGTGCAGTGACGCTAGCGAAAAATGGCTAGCTTAAGTTATCAATCTGCCTCTGTACCAAAACTCTCCAGAAATCTCTACACCCCTCACCCAAAGGGATTTAGAGAATATTAGCTATACATATTAGCTAGTTGTGTATATACGTTGTGTATATGTGTTATTTTTCAGTTGTTTGATCTGGTCTTGGTCTTGACTCGGTCTCAACCCCTCAAAGTCCTGGTAAAAAAAAGAGAAAAAAATGGGGTGACCTTAATGTAATAGTTAAGTTTAGCTTGCTTAACTAGTTTTTATTTGTGGTCATGCCAAGCATCTGGCCAAAGTACTGCTTCATACCTACAGTTAATCCGGATTTCTTCCGTCAAGTATAAAACTAATTTAAATGTTTCATATGTGAACAGCCAACTTAGTCGTTGTGCATTATTATTTATATATATTTACAAAATCAATCTTTCTAAAGAAAGTATTGTGCACGTCCTAATAAAAAGGGCAAAAGAAAACAAAATGGAAGCACATTGAACAAATCGTCAAACAATAAATGTTGCTGTGGGGTTGATGAAAGTGAGTTAAGTCCAAAAGGTAAACTGTCTTTACTCTTCCTAGACTTAACCTATTTTAATAGAATATATATGGGAAAAAGAAATTAACAAAGGCCTAAGATAATTAAATATAATCCTGGGAACAGGTATACATTTTGTGTGTATTTCTCATACCATACATTTTCATGCCCCAGGGTATCTTTCCCTCCTTATTCTGCATGCAAAGATCACTGCACTTTTCAGTTCAGGTAAAAAACAGATACTGCCAGTTTCAGCACAAGCTTGGTATGACATGTAGCAGGTGGAGGTACCCGAAGCTATAAAAAAAAAAAAACTCAAGTGTGACTAAGGACTCTTGTAGCAGGTGCAGAATTTGTCTTGTGCCACTGTTCAAAGAACACTGATCGATGATTGCAGAATCAGTACTGCAACAGTTGCTGATTAGCTACACAGTTTTAATCCCTCAAATATTGTTTGGAATGTAAATTAGACTGATGAAACCAAGATATGCTCACTTGGGAACTGCACATCAAAAGACGTCTCAAGAAGATCCAGTCATCATTAGCAGTGGTATGACATCCGAATAACAGGCATGGCACTACCTGTGCTGAAGCATGACTTCTGTCCACCATTTGATGCCTATAGAGTGCAGACCATTGATCTAATTTTAGTGAGACCTTGCCCTTCAAATACTCATCATCCGTGGCACAGCCAGAGTGGTGGTACAGTGCCAATCAGATGTACCATCCATTCTTGCTGAAGGAGTGAAGATTTTGCACTGTAGGAAATGAAAAAAAATAAATAATATATATATATATATATATATATATATATATAATATATATATATATATATATATATATATATATATATATATATAATATATATATATATATATATATATATATATATATATAGATAGCATGGTGAAAATCTTGGGCTATGAGCCCAGCCATCTGGGATAGGAAGGAACAAACCCAGCAAGGGATTTGAGAGGAAAAATAAATCTGTGCTTCTGTAGTAAGAAGTTAGATATCACTTGAGTATTTTTGAGTAAAATAAATAAATATGCAAAAAATGCAACAAAAAAAAATATAATATAAAATTGATATGAATATATGAGAAATAAATTGTACTGTACTCTAATTGTACTGGATACTTGGTAAGTACAGTTAAATATTTGGAAGAGTTTAGAAAATTTAAATTATGACAGAGGAAATTTGTAAATTAATTAATGATTTATAGAAAAGGGGTGGGATTGAATAAGTGTATACTTATGCTATGCTATCTATATTATTTTCTTGATGACCTGATTTTCTGTTTTATTTTACATGTTCAAAACAAATTTCAATCAATCAAAAAAAAAAACTTGTTGCTAAGATCACAAAGGCACATTAACCTCTTTAGTGTATTCATTAATGACCTTAAATACCCTCTGGATCGTTTGGACGTTTCTGACTTCATTCCTAAAAGCAGTGACGTGGTTGTTGTCGTTCATATTACCCCTTCTGGTTCACCTTCGGAACAACAGCAATGCTTTCGGTGTTAAAATCGATAGCAGTGTTTCCCCTAGGATTTCTTTTACACCCCCCCCCCCCCGCGATGGTAACGATCACGTCATTTATGTGCATATTAAGTAGCCACATGTATATGTTTTGGTCTTATAATACATCCATAGCTTTACCGCTCCAGGAGAGAGGAAGGTTCGCTCAGCCAGTAGTTAAGTTTATAAGAATTTGTCAAAATTTCTAGATTGCCGCCAAGCTAAGATAAGACTAGAGCCAACAGCTTTATTTGTTTTAGCTTGTTGGTAAAAATTCGCTATTTGCAGAGTAGAGCTGTGTTTGGTAAAACAGCGCGGTGGACGAGAGTGGACAGAGCAGATTAAAATATCTTTCTACATGTTTATGTGTGTGCGTTAACGTTACACACGTGTGTGTGTGTGTGTGTGTATGTGTGTGTGTGTGTGTCGCGCAGGCAAGAATCCCCGGTTCGCCACTTGCCAATCAACATAGGGAAAACACTGGATAGGTAGGAAAGTCCATCTCTATTGTACTCCATTTCCTACTGATGTGTTACATGCTATGACCTGATCAGTTGCTTTCACATGAGCAAGTCAAAGCTCTGTAATTTGTCCTTTTTCTCTGTCATAATGTATGAACACAGCAGACGTTGCCCTCTCTACTGGACTCTTTTCCCAGTATACCTATGAGGAATCACATTTTCTTTTCTCCTCTTTCTCCTCCTCTCTCTCTGTTTAACAGTTCACTATTACCATCCATCTGCTGTTTTCATGTCTCATCAAAGATTTTTCTTCCCCTCACCAACTTTAAATATTCACTATGTGTTCTTTCAACAATAGCTTACAAACACTTGGAAATAATTGAGTCTCAGTGGGCTGACAAAAAAGGGAGCAGTGAATGTGCGCAGTGGAAGTGATCAAATATGGCCTTGAGCCAACCGTCTTTGTAGATGGTCTTTGTATTGCCATTGATCTGGGGGTGGATACACCCAAGGAATACATTATTTATGCACTTTTTTTTTTCTCCCGACAGTTAAAAGTAGTGAGTCACAAACAGTAATGGAATAGATTGGCGTTGCACCGGAAGAGAGGAAACCAGGGACGCCGAGTATATAGGCAACCCTGAGGACCAAAGGCAGTGGTCACGAAACAGCATGATAGAAGGCTTTCATCCCCTAACAGAACAGTAATTGCCAAGATAATGTACTCCTCAATCCCACTGTACAGAATGTGCCATGTCATCATTACTATGGGCACAGAGTTCTTTCAAAACCTCTCAAGTCTCTCAAATCTTCTGCATATACCCCTGTTAAGCTGTTAAAGTAATTTATTTGTCTTCCTACAGGGCAAACAAGTAACTGTGTGATCATCAAATGCAACCTGCCTCTGAGTTTACCTCATGTGGAACATTTACAGTATGTGGTCATTCTTTTTTCCGTATATCCATAAAAATTACAAAATATTACAATAAATGTGGGGATTTTGTTTGAGCATTTAGAGCATTTTAGTGTCTCAGGTCATTAAGTTGCTAATTAACTGAAAAAAGCTAAACTGTTTCCCTCTCTTAACTTACAAACATGTTGAACAGGCTTCCAGATGCAGTCATGTACACTAATTCCATTACTTTCTGTTGAGTGTTTCTAGAAATAATGCATCTTAACATGTTCATAGCATCCAAATGATTCATATTTATATGTGTCTAAGTGTTTATGCATGTGTGTTGGGTCTGTGTGGGTGTTTGTGGGATACCTTTAGGGTACACATCTTAAATAAGTTGAACATTGTCATAGCCTACCACTTTATGATATAGTGTACTACATACTAATGATACAGTTCATGTTGGAAATAATGAGTACAGTATATTGCTACTTTTCTTTCCAAATATATATATTTTTATATTTTACATACAGCATGAGACAATTTCACTGTAAACATACAGGTGCTACATTTCAAAGGAGCTTTACAGCAGAGACCTGAGCTTTCTCTGCAAAAAAAAAGACGAAGCAGATTTATGTGATGTATTTCTCTCTTGTTTTGTAGACTAGTACAGTGCCCGTTCAAAATATGCCTGTTCGGAACAGGCCTGTGCAATTGCAGCTTGCAGCTTTCTTGAGAAGCGCTCATCTAAACAACATCCAAACACTCAACATTGTGCTTCCTCGGGTCGTGAGCTATACACCTGCCATGACATAGTTGCGTCACATACTCAAGTCGCGGCTAATCACAGTCAGAAGTACTGTACCACCGAAATACACTCTGGTTCACAGGAAAAATACACCAAAAGCAAACTTTACCATTAGGCAGGTAGGTAAAAGAGGATCAATTAGCTATAGATTCAATATGATGTTTACATATGAAGAATATTGCTATTCTAACTGATTCTGACTGATTGTAACCCAAATACAGAAGCCCCCCCCCCAAGCACTTAAAAATATGCATCCCAACTGTATACCACTAACATACTGTGTACTACTTCTTAGGAAAACATTGTACTACTACAATTTCCTGACAATGAAAGGTTGCTGGTTATGTTGCAGATTCAGATATTACTCACAAAATATCACAATTAAAATATGCATTATTATTCATGAAACTATCGTTAGCATTATATGAGAGTTGAAAGCTCCATTCCATTCTGAACAGACATTAAAGTGATGGTTCAGTGTAACTTCACCCTAGGGTCCATTGCACCACGACCTCGAGCCAAACAACCCCAAATAAGCTTTTTTCACCTGGGTCAAACATTGGGCGAGTTAGTGTTATCAGCTGATTAGCTTACTGCAGGCGCTAACAGATCCTAGGGTGTCGTAAATTACCCCACTAATAATGCCCAAAATGATACCAAACTTGTCCAGTAGTACAAATTGGTTATGTACTCATAAAACAATGGATTGGAAAGTTTATCCTGCAGTAAGCTAATCAGCTGATAACACTAACTCGCCCAATGTTTGACCCAGGTGAAAAAAGCTTATTTGGGGTTGTTTGGCTCGAGGTCGTGGTGCAATGGACCCTAGGGTGAAGTTACTCCGAACCATCACTTTAAGTAAATGTAAGTATATTGTGCTGATAATGCCTCTATTTCACTCTCTAAGTAAACATTTGAATGCAGGACTTGTACTGTATTAGTAGTTATACTTCAGAAAAAATCAAACACGTTTTAAGTAGGCCTACTTCTGATACCAACATTCCCAGTTAGAGAAAGGGTAAAAAAGTAAAGGAAGCTGCTGTTTGCCTGGGACCGAAGTTGAGCACTCTTTTTTTTCAGAGTCAGAGTTAGTGCTCCTTGAGTTAATGCTGCTCTCTGGGGTAAAATCATTCCACTACGACTTCCGCTCGGTGAAGATGTTGGCCACGGGTACAGGCAGCTGAACTGGACCCAGGGTGAGTCTGAGTAAGACGGAGGCAGATGCTCGGTGGAAGAGAGGCTTTGCCGGTCAAGCTCTGAGATGACGTCATCTTTTGACTTAAGCTTAGAATTGGTGAATTTACAGCTTACAGCAACCTAATACGATATACTCTGTTTGTTTTTTTTATATATCTAATATACACCTCACTCTGGTGTAGAGTGAGGTGTAGAGGTAGTTTCATCTTAGCATCATCTTAGCATTGATTGCATTAAAGTTGGCCTTTTATTGTGAAGGAAGAAGTGAAGCTAGCAACTGCTTTTGTCAATGTAGGAGTTAATAAAAGTGTGTGAGCCATCTTAGTTCACACTGATTTTGGAGCCTCTGTGTTTTTGTTTTATTACTAACGGCTATAGTAGTTAGCACTTATTAACTCAGAGAGCTAACTTGGCTTGTTGACTTTACTGCGTGAACGTCTTTGTCACACAGAATGTCCCGCCGAACCGCATTCAAAGTTGATATTTAAAGCAAGACGGCATTCAGAAACACACATGAAAGAGGCTTATTAGTGTAGTTGCTTTATAGGAGGCATTAACATTATTAGTAGTAAAAGTTACTATGGCAAACCTACACAAAAGTTGTTTGTAGGCTACCCGCTCATGCTTGTTGACTCCAGGGAAGTAAGGAAGAGTTTGGTTGGTATATCCAGCAAATGTGTCGTTGGTTGTGGCAAAATAACGCAAAAGTGAACTGCAGTCAATGAGCAGCAGGCTATACATAGGTGAACACATGCTCGACATCCGCAGAGCCAGGTAAACATGCAGAGGCAAAACCCACCCCCGCTGTTGTACAGAGGTTGTGACGTTTTTGTCTTTGTTATTTTTCTTTTGGACATGCGGGTCGGACAGCCAGAGCTCTCAATAGCAAATCAAGCACGCTCACACAGATACAGACAGAAAGACAGAAGCATTTTTCAAAGCCAATGCTATATAAGCCCCCTGTGTCTATGTATCCAGTGTTTCCCCTATGTTGATTGGCAAGCGGCGCACCGCCTCAGTTAAATTTCTGCCGCCACCCCACGGTATCAATGTTGATTGTCGGAGAATAGCGCGGATTCACATGCCGGGATTCGCCGGGATTCGCCACACACAGCTGAGCCGAGATGTGTGCGTTAACACACGCACACACACACACACACACACACACACACAGACACACACACACACACGTCTAAAACACACAGTACCTGACTGGGAACGATACCGAGGATTACCAACGGCCGCTGGCGCAGATGAACTCACGCTAGTCTCGTTACTGTAAGTAGGCTACAATGAAACCTTCGTGAGTAAAAAGTCAATACTTATTAATGCACTCATCTGTATAGACCGGCATAAACATGTAAAGCGATATTTTAATCTGCTCTGTCTGCTCTCGTCCACCACGCTGTTTTACGCAAACACAGCTCTACTCTGCGAATAGCGAATTTTTACCAACAAGCTTAAACAAATAAAGCTGTTGGCTCTAGTCTTATCTTAGCTTGGCGGCAATCTAGGAATTTGGACAAATTCTTATAAACTTAACTGCTGGCTGAGCGAACCGTCCTCTCCACTGGGTAAAGCTATGAATGTATTATAAGACCAAAACAGATACATGTGGCTACTTAATATGCACGTGAATGACGCGGTCGTTACATTCACGTTCTTCATTCTTGATGATGATGCTGGTTGTATTATTTTGCAGCAGCATCATTTCATTGCAAACGAGGCATACAGTATGAATGGTAGCCTGCTTATCAGTCCATTCATCATTAAAGCTGGACTGTGACATTTTACCTGACAACAGCCTTTCTTTCTGCAAGCATTTTCCACCAATCAGGACGCTGCATACTACAACCATGTTTCCAATCACAGACTTTAACAATCACTCAGTGAACTGCCTCCTAGTCTGAGATATTTTTCTAGTTAAAGAGCCAGTTATCATTATGGAGTTTCCATGTTTTTGAGGTGTTTACTCACACTAATGTACTCTATGTAAAAAATTGACATACCACCAATCCTAGGGGAAACACTGATGTATCTGTATGGATGAGCTCCAGGCTGTAACCAGGAGACCCAGAGTTGGACAGCTTGGCATACCCTGAGGTGCCCCTGTTTCCCTTCTTTTCATTCTTTCTTCATAGGCAGCCCCAAGTGCCGGGGGATTTTACACTAATACATGCTCATTGATTTAGAATTCACAGTGACCGTGTCGGCATCCAAGGCTAGGAATTACACATTTTGACAATAGCAGTGGCGCTTGTATACTTGGAAGTCAAGGTTTAAATTTGGAGGTTTAATTCCCAGCTCATCAAATAGAGTTAAAGAGAGTTCTATTTACGAAGGCATGTAATGTAATTTCTATCCCATAGCCTGCATCATTGAACGTGAGATATATAGACCCATTTGTGATCCAGCTGGCATGTGTCATTTAGTGGAGACCTTTATACAGTGCGGCTCAATTCTGTGAGTAGATACATATTCACTCTTACAGTCTTACTTATTTTAGAAATTTTAATCGGGTATCACTGTCCGTTTTATCTGATAGAATATACCGGATGAACCCACTACCTGCAGCCTTGCTTTTATTCCAACTAAATTTCTCAAAGAGGTTGTTGATACGGTTGGGCCCAGTATTTTACTAATCATTAATAGCTCCTTAGCAAGTGGAATTTTCCCTTCCTTGTTCAAACATGCTGTGGTCCAACCTCTGTTAAAAAACAGTGACCCTTCTGTTCTTGACAATTTTGGACTAATTTCTAAACTCACGTTTTTATCAAAAGTTTTAGAGAAAGTGATTTCAACCCATCTTTTAGCTCTTATGTGTCATAACAACATATTTGAAAAGTTTCAGTCTTGTTTTTGACCTCTTCATAGCACAGAAACGGCCCTCCTGAAGGTAACTAATGACCTTTTATCAGCCGACACGGGTAAAAGCTCAACTTTAATTCTTTTAGACCTAAGTGCAGCCTTCGACACAGTAGACCATACTATTTTAATTGATTGCCTTAAATCCTGGGTCATCAAGAATACTGCACTACAAGCTGGGTTTATTCTTACCTTTTAGAAAAGAACCTATTCAGTCTCCATAGGTAATTACTCATCATCTACAGCAAAACATTACCTGTGGTGTACCGCAAGGTTCAATTTTAGGCCCAATTTTATTTTCAATCTACATGCTTCCGCTAGGCCATATCATCCAGCATCACAACGTGCTGTTTTAAACTGTCTTTATGTTGTTAACTGTTGTATGTCACAAAACTACCTTAAACTCAATAACTCAAAATCTGAAATCATACTGTTCAATCCCCCAAATCCTGCAAGTCTCATTGAGGACCAGATGTACTAATGCTTTTGCGGCCACTTCAGGTGTATTTGTTTCGCAACGTGCGCGTAAAAGCATGGTGAGGCATGTACAAACAGGCCGCACTGAGGTAAAAGCGCAAAATGCCCATCGCTATCGGAACTGGAAATGGCAAATTGCGCTTTTCCATGTCATGCATATACATTCATGGGAGGGTAAACGGAAAAGTGGGAGTTTCCCATAAAGAGATGTGAGGGGAAGAGTAAAGTGTGCCTAATTATGTATTCCGCGGTATGTACAAAAAATGCCTGAAAAGCACTATTTTGCAGTGAAAATCTTCTGCCTCTTAAAAGCAGGTGTAAACCAGGAAGCGGGTTTCCTCGCATATGCCTCCTGGTGAAATGGCAGCAGTAATCCGAGCAAGACGAAGCCATAGGCCAAGGAGACGAGCTGAAAAGATTTTTGCCACAAGGATCATACTTTTTCAGTTGAGCAAACACGGAATCATTAAGCGTTACAGATTAAGCCGCCATGCAATATTACAGTTACTGGAAGAAATTAAAGATAACATTGAATCTCCGACTCAGCGTTCACATTCCATTCCAGCAGCTGTTAAACTCCTCGCTACATGAACCAGTTCGTAGCCTTAGATCCACGAGCAGGGCCCTTTTAGCTGTTCCAGAGTCAAGGCTTAAAACTAAGCGTGAGCGTGCTTTTGCTATAAGGGCCCCTCAACTTTGGAATGCTCTGCCCAAGGACATAAGGCTCGCAGGATCAGTAATCTTTTAAGTCACTTCTCAAAACTCAGAAAATGGAAATGGGTGTAGTGTGAGAGTACTTGGGGAGGTTGAAGACAAGCCGAGTTGCTGCGTTCTGAACGAGCTGCAGGGATCGGATGGTACATGCCGGCAAGCCAATCAGGAGGGAGTTGCAGTAGTCCAGAACCAGAACCTGAGCCGTTCCCAGGCCAGGTTGGAGATGTAATCCCTCCACCTAGTCCTGGGTCTTCCCCGAGGCCTCCTCCCAGCTGGACGTGCCTGGAATTCACACTAGTGAAGTGAAATAATAATAATAATTTTTTGTTGCACATTATTCTTTATAACTGTCTTAAGGAGACAATCAATTTGTAATACTCACTCCCTAAAACGATAAATGCTTTTGATACTGCCTAAAATGCTGGAATCGGCAAATAGGCGGGTCAAGAAAAAACTACTACTGAAGTGGTTTGTTCTTTTTTTGGTTAAGACTGACTGTAAAACTGGAAATAAAAGAAAGTTCTACGACATTCATTCTTTGTATGTATTTGTTCATGTTTTACAAAGGGTTTAACCTGAGCCAGGTCATACAACAATGACAGCAATCACATCACATCCATTCAGGATTAGTAGTATACAGCTGTGACAAACATGATTCTCCAAATTCTCCAAATCCTCGATTCGATTACAATTTCAATTTGAAGGTCACGGTTCGATTCTCGAATTTTTTAAAGTACAGGTTGCTATGCCATTTTTAGACTAGACTTTTGTGCAATATAATATCTGACCTTTGTTCGCACTACACTACATTCTCAAATTTAAAACATTTACCAACATGATGTAACAATAACTTATATCTTCAGTCAATTGGAAACTTAAGCAAAATAACCTGCCATCTAGTTATTCTTTTGTAACTGCAGTCTTCTTCACAGGAGATGACATTCAAGTTCACAACAAAAACAAAACAGCTATGTCCATAGTCTTCTCTCAACAATTAAGTGTCTTAAACTATTTCCGAACAGTTGAACATATACTACTCCCTGTGTCCTCCATTTCTACATCAGAAAGAGCACAGAGGCAAGCGTGGCGAATTGGACACTGACTGTGACTTGTAGCGATCACCACTTTTTGGTCCTACACTGTCTGCATCACAGACACGCCCCCAGTCCACCCCGATAAGTACGCCAGCAATTGCAAACTAAAATGGCGCTAACACGCACCTGTGGAAGACGCCGACACCATCCAATGAGTGGCTCCGTAGCTTGCCAGTCCTTGGCGACGTGTAAAAGGTCCCGTTTTTTTTTTAGCCTCGTTCTAAGCGAATTACTGGTCTTCCTTTCTTCCTCTGTAATTCTACCGGAAAACCCCAACCCCACGCTCACAGCTGTACAGTCTCCGGAGTGACGTCAGAGTATTGGTCATAGCCGGAGGTATCTCCGCTAGGGAGACAATCAAAGATTATCAACTAAAAGCAATAGGCTTCACTAAGTTGGTTTTTGGTGTCTCGTGGGGAACCTGACTGTTAATTTTTGTTTTGGGGTTTTGTTAGGGATCTCGAAGAGAACGGTTGTGATTTTGAGAGGAAAAGGATCTATTATATATTATATATCTATATTTTCGTCACGATGTTCATTTTTAATATACCGCCATACCGGTGTGTTTATAACACAACGTCCGGAACGAACGTTCGCGCTGTGCGACACTGTTTTAGACGGACCATTTAAAATGCTGCACTTCTAAGCAGCGACGGTAAACAGCAGTGCACCCGTTCTCTTAATACATCCATGAGTGCACCAGAGGGACGTCACACGGAAGATGGTTGCTGCAGAAGTAGTAGAAACGAACTTGTGCCAAAAAAAGGAGCCGCCGGGTCTGTTGTTTGGAGGTTTTTTGGTTTCCAAAAATCCGACGTTGACCAAACAACCGTTTTATGCAAGTGCTGTCGGGCTAAAGTAGTTGCGAAAGGCAGCAACACGAGCAATTTGCTCCACCACCTCAGCTGCAAACACGTCTTGGAATATCAAGAATTTATGAAATTAAAGTCAGCAGGCTCAGCGCCCTCCACATCAGCAGGTAACACGGGGAAAGCCAAAGAAAAGTCGAGCCAAATGTCACTTAAAGACGCGTTTGCTAGTGGGACTTGCTATGACAGAAAAAGCAAACGGTGGATCGAGATTACAAACTCAATCACCAACCACCTAGCTAAAGACATGGTCCTGCTTAATACAGTGGTGAGTAATGAGTCAATTAAGTCAATTTACTGCAGTAATTCCTCTCTCAACGAGTAGAAAATGCATTGAACATCTGAATATGCATGAACAAAAAACCCCGTCAAAAACCGGAAAACCGGCATCATTTTGAAAAAAAACGTGATATGAATTTTTGGTCATACCGCCCAGCACTACTACCTAAAACATTTTTTTCTCTCCATCTAACCAATAGCTTTCTATAAACCAGCAATCACATAGTCTCACACACAAACAATAGCCCACATTTGCTCCAGACAAGCAACTGAATCATGAGACAACATGCCTCTGTAACCAAAATGCAAAAAGAGTAAATGCGCAGCAGGCAGAAGATTATGTGCTGCCGTCAGAACCTTCATCGCCTCCCTGAAAGACTCCAAAATGTCTAGAACTTCCACTTGACAGTCCAACCTCTGGTTACACACAGAGCAGACTAAGAAGAGGAAAGGAGAGAACTGCAGCGAGAAAAAGAGCGGGAGAGAAGCTGGGAGAGGAGAAGGAGTTCTTATCTATTCAGTATGTCCCCCAGCCCAGGACCAACGGCATGACAACGGCTCTAATAAAGCTTTCGCACAAATGACAGCTATCTGAGATTATACAACTATAAGAAAGAAGCATGCAATAAATTAAAAAGGGCAACACTGAATCACAGCCCCTCCTCCCAATGTATTGGCAGTCCATACAACACATATATACACATATACATATACACATATATATATATATATATATATATATATATATATATATATATATATATATATATATATATATATATATATATATACACACATATATACATATATACACACACATATATATATACACACATATATATATATATATATATATATATATATATATACACACACATATATATACACACACATATATATACACATATATATACACATATATATACACACACACATATATATACATATATATATATATATATATATATATATATATATATATATATATATATACACATATATATATATATATACACATATATATATACACATATATATATATATATATATATATATATATATATATATATATATATATATAAGAAAATACTGTATATACTATTAGAACCATTATCTCCTTTCTGAATTCATTCTTTTTCTCTTGTATTCTTTTATCTAGTTTCACTCTTTAATTGTGCTTCCAGATTGAAACATATTCTTTCCACAAGGAGCCTTTTCCCACCAGGGGATGAAAACTCATCCACAAGACCCAGCACAACACTGTGTGAACCAACAACACCTGGGGCGACGAGCCACTTCATTCCCCCTAAACAACAAAAGTCTTCAGCGCTTAGTTGGGTTTTAAGGTGAGTAGGTGTTCCTTCTTTTCCCCACAGACTCCTTAAAGCATAGGCAACTAACAAACATCCAAGCTGTACTTTGGTCTATACCAGCTGTAAGCCCAAAAGAGGCCAGGATCAGTGACCTGCATTAACAAGTGCAGCCCCAGTGTCCTGTTGAGAGCTTTCCATAGTCTGGCAGAAGCAGGGTTATTGGAGCTTGTCCAATGTAAGAGACACAAGTGCTTTTAGAAAGTCCATAGTCCCTTCACAGGCAGAGGAGGGATCCGTGTACTGACATTTCTACTATTGTTGCAATGAAAAGACTACACTCTGAAATATACGGATCTACCTGTGACGCATTAGTGGGGATACCGTGGCATATGTAATGACCTAACCTTTCTGGGCACTAGCTCGGCAGCTCAGAGCTCAAGGATTCATTTCAAACTGCTGCTAAAAAGATGTTTTTTAACTGAGCATCTTTAATCAACAAATGAGTGAGGTTTGAGCTCAACAAAATCCATTAAAACATGTATGCTTTGATATGAATCTTGGATTAAGTGCATTTTATACAAAAAGGTGCTCATGTTGAATAAATAATTTCTAACCTTGATATTCAACCCTTGATCTGCTCTGCCAATACCCATCATTTAATGGGACTATAGCTTAAGCTTAACAAAACAATGCACACACAAAGAGTTGAATATGTAAGTAGCCCCTCACCTTGATACAATAGACACAGCATTTCTGTTATCATCTAAAGAGCAAAGCGGTCAATACTCTAAATAGCCTGCTTCACAGCTGAAAACTGAGGGTGCAGAGAAAGGATGAAGGTGGCAAAGTCGCTGTAAGGACATCCTAAAGTGGCTGATGGAGGCAAAATATAAAATGGATGGCTTCAACATAGGCCTTGCCGAAAAATAACCAGTATCAATCTTGTCTTGCTAATAGGATATAGGCAGGTTTTTCTACTGTGTGAATATTTAATGATCCTTAATTAGTTTTAAAAAAAAAATGGTCAGTAATGGCACAAAAGTGGTTTGGCTGTGTTTGCCTGTTTGTGGCCACACAAGGACACAATATCCCTTTACATACTTTAAAGATGCATTCTAAAACATTATGTCCCAGGATGTTACAATACATGTCACATATGTACTTCACTCCTCTGTTTAGACAAGAGACTAAAAATGAATTGGATGTCGGCATATTTACATGTAGGCTGGTGGTAATAAGCTACGGAGGAAAAATCTAGCACTGGTATAAAAATATAACCTCTCAACCTTTTTGTCTAAAAATACTTTTTTAGTTGCATGTTAAAGTATTTTTACTCACATATTTTTCCAGTTGAACCTTATGTGGTGCTGGAATACAAAAGGCAGAAGGCATTTTGTGACTCCAAAAAAAACTCTCTGTTTGAATACTTAAAGTGACAGGAAAGCACACTGAATCATGCTTTTTGTCCTTTTTTTGTTCTTCATTAGGGTTGGGTACCGAAACAGCCAGTATCTACCAGACTAAATGACAACGCAGATTATGGTGCCTCATTTCGGTGCCACTTAAATGCCTGCGCTGCTCTCTGGTACTCTGAAACCAACGTTACAGGCAACAGAAGCATCACAGCATGTGACGCAAGTTAACACAACACTTGGAAGCAGTCACATTAGCCTACTGTTTGCTAGTAGCTGGCTTAAACACGGTTAAAATGCTGACAGCTAAACGGTGTAGAGAGAGAGTAAAGTTTGGCTGTATTTGACTCAAATGGATTCAAAAACCGTGATGTACAACAGTTTGCAGCTAAAGACACAGTGTAGCCTAGCTGCACCATGGCCACTACTGTAGTCAGTTGTCGGAGAAACGACACAGACGGAATTTAACAGTGTGTTCAATTGCACATCGTAAGCTCATGGTGCATTCAAAGTTATTGTACAATACCCTTCTGCCATCTAAGCAATTGACTTGTGAAAATAGTTATCTTTATAAGTTATTCTTATAACATTTTAAATAAATAATTTAAAATCTGACCATATGACCTTAGCAATAAAGAAATCATTCTTTAATGTCACCGACTGTCGTTTTGTGCTATTCCCTTTTCTTTTCTTTTGTTTAAAAGTATCAGTTCAGCTACCAGCACCGTTTTACAAGTGTACGGGTTTTGAAAAAAAAAAAAACATATCCAACCCTAGTCTTTATTTATAAGGAATTATTTTTAAAAGGGCAAAACCACCAAATCTTAGATCAAACCTATATTGTGTAACTACTGAGCTTGTAGTAACGATAACATTCTCTAATGTCTCCGAAACACAGTTTGCAGGTTGAATGCTTGCAGTTTGAACTATGTGCAGGCTAGGTTTAGGAGAAGATTTGTGTAAAGAGATGTAACCTATGAGGGATGCTAAGATAGAGGTTATAACATAAGGTCTCTTTATTTAAGCTGCAGACACTGCTTGAGGACATTTGATTGTTTTTTTCCAGGGGGATAGCCCAAAATACTTGTTTTCCCCTTTTTTATCTCAACTGTCATATAGTGCGATATCCTCTGCCCCCTATTCTTAGCCAGCATCGTTACCCCTGACCCTTACTAATGCTACTTGTCGACACACACGAAAAGGGACTTTCCAAAGGTGGTACGACACTTAGTGCCCTCGGCAGCTTGCCCAGGAAGGTCAAGCTACAAAGTGACACATACAACAAGGTCACTGAAAATGGAAGCCATTCATAGATCAGTCCTCATGCTCCAGACAGCGTCTTCCTGCTTACTATAACCCAAAAGGGCTAGACTGCCACCAGCACTCACTTAGCTGATCACATCACCAACAGACACCAGACAGACTGTTATTTTTCCTTATTTCTTTTGCCAAGCATTTCTTTTATGTACATCCGTGGAAACCGTGGCTATACTTCCTATGTTTTATCTCAGTTACTTTTAGAGACAATGTTAGCTAACTGCATCAAATTTATTAAAAATATAATATATAAAAATACGTATGCCCTTATTGTCAAATATTCAATGCATGACATTTTGCTCAATACACAAGGCCAATGATTTTGCTCGTCATTTTAATAAGATTATGGTGAGTGTAGTATAACATTAGTATAACATAGTAGGTCTTCCTCCAAATGTCTTTTTTAACATGTTTTGTGAGCTAATAAATTAACTTCATTTAAAATAAAAATAGTTCTGTGAAGTATACTCTATTAAAACAGATTTATTTCCCCCCTCCTTTTAGCGGCAGTAGACCACAATGAGTAAGCATATTCCATAAACGACCCAGCTGTTCGGGCACATTGTGTTTCGCCTCACCAGAGATTCCAAGGGGCTGACAACAGATCAGTCGCATCCGTTCACGGCTTGGTCTCCAATTGACCAGACCTCCATTTAAAATAAGGTATTAAGGTAATAACACATATTAATAACACATATTAGCCTTTAAACTTAAACTATGTGGTGAAGCCAGATTTCTGCAAAATATAATTGCAAAAGAAGTACTCCTACTAATAATATTACCCAGACACTAGTGAAAACAATGTGTATGAATGTATCATTTACATGGATTACGTTTGATTTAAATATAAAAATTATATTTTTTTACAAACACCTCATTTCAATTACATCTATGGGATTCTTTCATTAACCAAGTTAAAATCTGATATTTGCAAAGTGCATATTGCCAACTGTATCCAAAAGGTCATAGAGGGAAACAACTTAAATTCGAAACCCAGTGTTTCAGTCTGTGACCATTGATTTTTCTTCCATGTCCTTAATGGACAGGCTAAAAATATGCTCTTCTACTTCTGAGTATAGGCCTTGTTTTTGACAAAGCTCTCTATACATCTGTCCTCTACCAAAAAACACAAAAAAACTTAGTGTTTAACCTGTATTTTTCAACAACTATTTTTATAATATACCAACATAACATATTAAAACCCCAAATCAGAAAAAGTTGGGACAGTATGGAAAACACAAATAAAAAAAGAAAGTAGTGATTTCTAAATGTACTTTGACTTGTATTTCATTGCAGACAATACAACAGCACATAATTTAATGTGTTCCTCATGATTTTTATTGTTTTTGTCTCAAAAAAATAAAATTCCTATTTTGGTTCTTGCAACACATTTCAAAAAAAGTTGGAACAGTAAAGCATTTACCACTTTGTAATGTTGCCATTCCTTTTCGCAACACTTAAAAGACGTTTAGGGACTGAAGACACCAAGTGATGAAGTGTTTCAAGTGTAATTTTGTCCCATTCTTGCTGCAAACAAGTCTTAAGGTGGGCAATAGTACGGGGTCTTCGTTGTCGCATTTTGCGCTTCAAAATGCGCCACACATTCTGTATTGGAGACAGGTCGGGACTGCAGGCAGGCCAGTCAAGTACCCGTATACTCTTCCTCCGCAGCCAGGACTTTGTAATGTGTGCAGAATGGGGTTTTGCATTATATTGTTGAAATATGTATGGATGTCCCTGGAAAAGATGTCTTCTTGAAGGCAGCATATTGTGCTCCAAAATCTCTATGTACTTTCCAGCATTAATGGTGCCATCACAGAAGTGCAAGTTACCTTTGCCAAGGGCACTGACACAACCCCATACCATGACAGACCCTGGCTTTTGGACTTGTTGCTGGTAACAGTCTGGATGATCCTTTTCTTCTTTGGTCCGGAGCACACGGCGTCCATTTCTCCCAAAAATACCTGGAATACTAATTCATCTGACCACAGTACACATTTCCACTGTGTGATGGTCTATCCCAGATGCCTCTGAGCCCAGAGAAGTCCACGGCGCTTCTGGACACTGTTAACATAGGGCTTCCTTTTGGCACAGTACAGTTTTAGCTGGCATTTGTGGATGTAACTACGTATTGTGGTACTTGACAAAGGTGTGCCAAAGTAGTCCTGAGCCCATGTGGTGATATCGCTTATAGATGAATGACGATTCTTGATGCAGTGCTGCCTGAGGGATCGGAGATCACGGTTGTTCAGCTTAGGCTTGCGCCCTTGTCCTTTACGCACTGAAATTCCTCCACATTCCTTGAATCTTTTAATTATGTTATACACTGTTGAAGGTGAAATAAGCAAATGTCTTACTATCTTTCTTTGAGGAACATAGTTTTTAAACATTTCAATAATTTTCTCACGTATTTGTTGGCAAACTGGCGATCCTCGGCCCATCTTTGCTCCTAAAGGACTAGACCTTTCTTGGATGCTGCTTTTGTACCAAATCATAATTACAATCACATGTTGACATCACCTGTTTCAAATCACATCATTATTTAACCAATTTACCTGATTACTAGCCCTAAATTGTTCCCAACCTTTTTTGGAATGTGTTGCAGGTCTGAATGACAGGAAAGGATGTATATTTACAAATGAAATTAAGTTGACCAGACAAAACATGAAATATTTTGTGTTCACATTGTCTGCAATGAAACACAAGTTAAAGTACATTTAGAAATCACTACTTTCTTTTTTTATTTGTGTTTTTCATACTGTCCCAACTTTTTCTGATTTGGGTTTGTATTAGGGTTGGGTATCGTTTGGTTTTTTTCCGATATCGGTGGTAAAGCGATACTTTTAAAATAGTGCCGGTGCCAAGAAAAAAAGGGTACTAAACAACAGTCAGCACCATTAAAGAACGGCTTGTTTATTGCTAAGGCCATATGGTCAAAATTAAATGATGTAATAATATAGTAATAACTATAACAATAACTTATTTCACTAGTAAATTGCTGTTGAACGACAAAAACAACCACCAAATGGGAAAAGGGTAATTTACAATAACTTTGAATGTACCACGAGGCTACCAGTTTCAAGTGAACGCACAGCCCGTGTTGTTTTTTTCCGCCAACGACAGCTGCACACTGTTACGTCCTGGTGTTGGAAACCTCTACAGTGAAATAGTCACTTTACACTCTTTAGCTGTCAGCATTTTAACAGTGTTTAATCCAGCTGCTAGCTAACGGTAGGTTAACGTTTGCTGCTGTAGAGTGTAGTGTTACCTTGAGTCACGTGCAGCGATGCTTCTCTTGCCTCTAACGTCCGGTTTGGAGCATCAGGGATCAGGGCAGGCATATCAGTAGCACCGAAATGAGGCACCGAAATCCGCTTTGCTATTCGGTCCGGTAGATACCAGTCGTTAAGGCACCGGTGCCATATTAACACCGGGTCTCAGTACCCAACCCTACATATTATACAAACTATTTCTGAGTAAATTATTTTCTTATATATTCATGGAGCACTTCACAAACTGCACCTAACAGATCTTTTTATGGCTGTGCAAAGATACCACTGGATTGCAACCAACTCTGGGACGCATTCAATTTAATTTCAATCTTACCTTCATTTTCAACAGCTTAAAATGCATATCAAGTATCAAATATGTTCCGCCATTTTGTGTAATTATGTCACATTTTATCTCCTTTCAATAGATAGCCAAAAGGTAATATGTAATTAAAACATTTGAAAAAAAAAAAAAAAACGATCGATTTGAAAATTTGACATTCGAATATTCAATTGTTTTGTTTTGTTTTGTTTTGCACAACCTGGCATCCCCCTCCAAACGGTTCTCATTTGCGCTTGAATATGTTCGAAATATAATACTCTCTTTTACAATTTTCTTATATAGCCTAGCCATTTTAATAGGATGGACAACCCAACCTTGTTATACTTAATATATTTGCTTCTTCTTGGACTACTAAAGTGTTCCTGCAACGGCAGTATTCTCTGACTAGAGCGCAGATCAGCGTTGTTTGCATGGACAGAAGTGCATGCCTGAGCTTGTATTTTGGGTTAAGCTGCGTTGCTTTGACATTGTGGAAAATGAAATAATAGAAACAAAATGTATTATCCTTTTTACCCGTTATCAATTTAAATTAATCTACTGCGAAATATAAGAGACTTTTTCTTTTTTTTTACTGGGACATCACGTCATTTGCCCCAGTTAAAACGGCCATGAGTTGGACGTCATTATCGTCACGATTCAGCAAAAAGTAGACAAAAATGCCGAAGACTTCATCTGTGTGGGAGAACTTTAAATTAAGTGAGGACAAGACAAAGGCAGTGTGTCAAATATGCAATTTGAAACTGGCCTACCACAACAGCACATCAAGAGAAATCTTGAGAAATCACCTGAGTTCTGTAAGTAGAACGAGCTGCTTTTATCCACCATTTTACACGTGATACAAATGTGCACTTAATTTTCATGGAAAATAATGTTACTTGCGACTAGGCCTGTGTGTGTGTGTGTGTGTGTGTGTGTGTGTGTGTGTGTGTGTGTGTGTGTGTGTGTGTGTGTGTGTGTGTGTGTGTGTGTGTGTGTGTGTGTGTGTGTGTGTGTGTTCTATATCATTAGTGAAGTCTCCGTTCTCAGAGCATAGCCCTGCTCGCGTGAGGCGCGCCGCTTCCTGCTCGCGCTGTTCTGTAGTTTATTAAAAGTTTATTAATTCTGAACGTGTCGTGTCTGGACTGTCTATCTATATTGCACCAAATACAACACTGCACTCCCCTGTGAAGTCGTTTGATGAAAGGTTCTCAAAATAATCAAAATGCAAAACGGACAGACACATAGAGATTCCTGCCTTTATTAGAGATAATAATATGTTCATGCCCCCTCTCTACAAAGCTTCGAATATTCGATGCTCATTACTACCGAAGCTTCGAAGCTCAAAAAATGGTATTCGGACCAGCCCTAGTGATATTCATGGAATATTCATATCTATGAACCCTTACTCAATGTGAAGTCTCATGGTACCACTGGCAATATAAAAACCTTATACTGTATTAGGATATTAGCTAACTTCTATATTTGATATTTTACTGATACCAAACCAAAAAGGCCATGATGCCAACGTGGCATCATGACTTACCGTAAACATACACGCCACTTTCCTAAAGCCAAGTGGCGTGTTATCTGTACGCATTTTGAGCTATCGGCGTGTATATCTACGCTGTATACAGCGGATGTAAACATGCACGGCACTTGCCACGTGGCAAGCCACGGGTCGTAATATCGCGAGAACAACGTCACGCGTGAAAAAACAAAAAGGTTGGGGTTAGGAAAAGAATATTGGGGAAGGCTTTAGTAAAACAAAAAAATGACAAAAACACAACGGCTGAAAAACGTCACACGCTTAGGAAAACATTAAATGGTTGGGTTTAGGAAAAGAACATTGGGTCACCACCACGGCAATGCAATAGCAACATAATGGACGTCAATGGACGCCAAACGGCGTCGAAAAACACGCTAAAAAGCGAGTATGCATCTAAATAACACGCAAATCATGCCATACGAATCGGCGTGTCATATATACGCCATTTCAGAAGATCAGTCTGAAAAGGCACACATGATTGCAAATGATGTATTGCACTTAGGTGTGTGTCAGATTTCAGGTGCCTACTGGCATGCATGCATACTGATTCAAACTCTGTTTTTATGAGTGATAAATCAAAAGCCCAGCATTTTTGCCGTCAAAGTTGTTTCCTAGTCTGATTTCTGCCCCTTCAGAACATGCTGTCAATGGGACTGAATAATCACGGAGGTAGAAGAGTGCTCCTTCCATCTGTTCTGTCCATCCTGTGATTCAGTGGCTGCATTATATCATGGAAAATGGGGGGCCTCGTCTTTGACTCCTTTGCCAACATCAGAAATGGAAGGAAAAAAACTGCATATTGTATGTCCCTTTAACACAGTGAGAAGGGGATTATACACACACAGAAAGGCAGACACTCACCTGAGCACACATGCTGTATGTACTGTATGCACACAGTGCACATATACCCTATTTGCTTACACACACACACACACACACACATACATAGATGTAACAAGCACAAAGACACAGTCTCGCACTATTGCACATATACAGTGCCTGAACCAAATCATATATTAAATCCAAATGACTGAAAGAGGGAGAAGCAGCATTGCTAATTCAGAGTTAAAGGAAATACAAGGAAGAGCAAAGTCGGTCTTAGTGCTTTCCTTTAACCATGCTACTCCATATCAGAGGCAATGCGTCAGTCCTACCATGGTTAACACTCAAAACATCAAAAAGGGATGAAGCACAGAGCTCTGGACAAACACACACCCACGCAGATACCAGACTCAGAAACTCTTTTACGCTCTCTTACACACGTATGTATACACTAATAAGCATATTTGATGTATGCATATGTTAGATGTAGCTCATTAGATTAAATGAATGCAGCAGGCAGAGCAGATGATAGGTTTCCATCCCTTTCAAGAGGAAGCAATTACACATTACACCGTTTGAATGCTAAATGTGATTTCAAGAGAATATTTGTGCTTAGCAGCTTCTTGCAATCAAGCGTCATAACAATTGCCGACCTGAGCCACCTTTAGCCAGTCAACACCAGACACACAGGAGCTGTCATCAACTTCCCATCAGGCTCCACTTCCCCCCAGTGGATGTTTTGCAAGAGGAGAGACTTCTTTTGAAAATTTTATATTCAGAGGCAAAGGTGTTTAATGGTCACTATTTTGCATGTTACATGAGGTAGTGCCATTATAATCATCTGCCCAGGCCAAAGCTGTGCTTTGACAGCTTAGACAGGCTATTTATTATTCAATTTTAAATATTTTAGTGGACCAACAGGGTGCTCATGCAATCATAAATATTTAAACCGTTACTTTACAAAAGGAGGTAGCCTTGCACTTGTCTGGTATTGATCAAGAGGGCAGCAAATTCACTCTTCCGAAAAAAGAAAGTGTCCTTTTATCCTTCCGCACGTCTTAATTTCCATCTGAAAAGGAACTTAGCAACAAACAGACATAATGACTGTATCATCACTTTCCCATTTGGAGAGAAAGAGCAAGAAAAAACAGAGATAAAGAGGCATGGAATGAGATGTATTGCTGGACCATAATCACACCAACAAACTTACATATGCTTAGAAACTGAAGGTGAATGTATAATGTAGGGCATCTGAGATAGGGTTATACTGGACACAATCAATTATCTATGAGCAGAGATAAAAGGGATAGAGCAGCCTTTAAAATGTGGCTACTGTATAAAAGTAATTCTGAGCTCACAGATACTAGCTGTTGCAAAGATGAGAACAGTCACCGCAATTATGCTCCTTCCACTAGCAGCCTCCCCTGGTGATAACCGCTATGTACCAAGGAAGCAAAGAGATGAATTGCTTTGCAGACAGGCATCTCCCCTCTCAGCAAACACACATGCATAAGTATGCAGATACACAGACATATATTATTCTCTGCAGAGGGGAGTAGCCTCGAATAGCCATTGAAAAAAAACAATCATGCTCTCCGTAAACGCTGTGACGTTATCGTATTATTAGGACATGTATCCCAACTTTGGACTTTCTGTAAAATTGGCTAAATACAGTCCAGACTAAGACTAACACCGTTTTAATCATCTTTCCCACTTCACTGTATCTTTCATGCTGAGCTTTTCGACTGCCTAATCTGTCCTTTTCTCAAAAGCCCGGAGGGTGCTATTTATATACAGTACAAGAGTCTGCAGTTTTGTCCTTACCTTGAAATACCATCCAGAACCCTATAGTCCACAAGATGAGCTGTCTGAAGCTTGGTGCTGCTCCACAACAAAGAAAATGGCAAAAATCCTCCAAGTCTCTCAAAATTAGAACCCAATTCAAAGCCTTTTTATGATTAGAACTTACTTTTTTGAACAGGATGTCCTTCATTGATTCTATACATAATCCGTTCCCCTTTACTTCCCTGGTTCAGGAGATTTGCTTTTGGGTGGCTTCTGCCTGATATTCCACCTTGGCACAGTGAAATAATGATATGTATTCTACTGGAAAATACGTGTGTGAGAGACTGATCTCTTCTGGTGCGCACTACCAGCTCCACTGCAAGTGAATCCAGCCGGTATTCACAGCTCTCCTCCTGCCTTCAGGAATGAAATTCAGCATCCACTGTTCATCCCCACAACGAGGGGAGGGTGTCCCCCCCGGACAGAAACTTTCAGACACCTCTTCCAAAGCTGTAAGAGGTGATAATGGATGCCAGTGAGCCTTGATTATGTGTTATTTTCCTCGATATCCTCCCTCTTCAATAGATTTTCCCCTCTTTTCCTCCTCCAATTTGCCTGTTAGGTAGCTCTCTCCTCTCCAGAATAGGGTCTCACAGAATGGATGCTGAGAAAGCAGCGGAATGAGGCGAGCCGCTTGTTCTCCCAGTCCGTCTCTCTCTCTCTCTCTCCGTCTCTCGTACATGCCCCCTCCCTGCACCTCCCCACCCTCTCATTTTCTCTCTCCTCCTCTCCTTCCCTCACACACACACACACACACACACACACACACACACACACACACACACACACACACACACACACACACACTTCTAGCTATGGCTTTTCACAATTGCTGCTCTGCCATTGCCAGCCATGTAAGACAGAAAGGTCCACCGCCCATACTCCTCAGAGAAACAAATTATGCTATGATAAATATGTAAAATTAAATAAATATGAAGAAAAGGAGCAGCAGCATAGAAAAGTGCACTTAGCCAAGAGACAATCTAATCTCCTTTCTTCATCCTCGTTACCTGATTACTAAATGTCTCTAGAGTTTAAACTGTTTTGCATCTCTCTTTTTCCGTAACTTTTGTTATGAGGAGTCGGTTCAGTAATTGATGCTGGCCAACTGTCAAGAGTAAGTGAAGAGGAAGATGGAAATATCAAACAAGAGATCAGCACACTGCATAGGAACAAGAACAATGCATGTGCAGTAGCAGCCGTATAATTAGATTTAGCCACCTAAACAAATTATTACCAGAAAGTCTGTTATCATCATGTGCACATACACAGTGATTACTAGCCCAGCGGTATAGCACAATAACAAACAATGTGAAGAACAATTGGAAACAAAATACTATTTTGAATCGTTTCTAAAAAAGCCTCCCACATACAGTATCTCACCTCCCCACATGTATTTACTGAGAGGCCATTCATGGCATACTCAATTTGTCATGTCCTGAGAGCTGTATGACAACAATACATGCTGTTTCACACACCTACTGTGAATAACTTACATTACTAAAGGCGGACAATCACCTTGCTAAGCCTGGACTTCACAGTCCAAATGAGGTGCTTGTTTTCTGTTTACTTGTTCATCAATTAGGATGCCCCACAATTTAACCTGTCAGTCAAGTATATAACTGACTACGTTTACATGCAGCCAATATTCGGGTTATGGTCGGGTTAAGGTCGCTATTTGGGTTTCTGAAACATTCGGAATAACCCGTTTACATTAGGGCTGGGTGATAAAACGATAACGATATGTATCGCAATAGACATGTAATCAATATCAATAAAAAATGCGCTCGATAAAAGTTCGATAATTTTTTATTTTTTTTTTCTTCGTCGGAAGAAACCAGAGGTTTCAAAGCAAGTTTGGTTGCATGAACAAAGGCACTCGCTCTCTGGTAGCCTAGCAACGTAGGGAGTGACACGCTAACAGCCAATCATGTAACAGTATTGTGTTTGGTTGCGCCATATCGTTGTCTCGTGTTGGATTCTTCAATAACAGAACCGCCGTGGAGTGATAAGCATAGACAGTATATAAATGATGGAGTGATAAGTGGAAAATACGTGAAGCAGCGAGCGCGGAAGTTCTTGATGAAACGGGAAACGTCAGCTCGCCAATATGGCAGTTTTTTGGATTTTATAAGTTTGACCGTAGTCAGACCAATGTCGTCTGCAAATTATGCAAGACCATCGTCCGCACCGCAAACCTGTTTTGCCACCTTAGCCGCGCTCACCGTTTGGAGCACAGCCGTATTCGCCAGCAACGTCCAACAACATCTGCAGCTGGAACCCTGCACAAGCAGCAGAGCACCACGGAGAGGTACTCTCAGTGCCTTATGACTGTAAAAGCTAAACGGTACAAATAAATAACGGAGGCAGTGGCATATCATATAGGCAAAGACATGCTTCCGCTGAGCACCCCCCCACCATGTACGGTTTAGGCTGTAGTGTGACTGTTAGACGGAGAAAAATAATAACTGTTACTGTGCTGTATCAGGTTAGTTTTTTATGTTACAGATGTAAAGTCTACCTCAGTTTTATTTCAATTTCTCCTATGTTTACAAAACACTGCACATATTTTAAAACACTTCATTCACCAGAAGTGTTCATTGTGATTTTAGACTTATGTTTATATTTGAATTATTTGAGTGTTTTCCATGGTTGTGTTGACATTTCTGCTTTTATAACTGAGGGGATTATAATCGGAGGAAGGTTAAGCTTAAAATAAAAACGTTTAAATTGAATACATTTTTTTCTCCTGGTCCTTATTTTAAATAGGTCATAAAAAATATCAATATCAATTGTATGCGCCAGACGGCACATACAAGAAGTTCCTCTACTCAAAAGTCCAAGATTCCTTGCGAATAGAACATGCACAGAACACAAATCAATGTTCCTTCTGATGGGGATATGCTGATACGCGTTTACATGACCAAATATTCGGGTTAGAAAAGGGGTAACCCAGGGGTCATATTCGGGTTTTTAAAAACCAGAATATGAGCATATTCGGGTTTTTGCCTGTGTTTACATGGCCGTGCGCGACCGGGTTATTGCTAATATTCCGGTTTTGAACGGGTTATTGGCTGCATGTACGCAGCCACTGTAACAGGACAAACAGAGTATGTTGATAACACATAGAATCCATTTTCACCTGCTCTTGATTAGAGGATGCTGACCTTGATATTATCAAGGCAAGCTTGCATCTCACCAACACCTTGTCACTAAAGCTCTGAGCCAAATGTTTAAATGCCTTTGGCAGGGTCACTTGCCAACTGTATTCTATCCATCATGTAGGTCTACCCTGGGGAGTCATGTCAGCAATGTCAGAACGTTTTTTTGTTTGCTAGAAAAAAAGTGGAGTCTCAACTAAACAGCTCAAACTAGGGTGGTGTCCATTATTTTCAGATAAAATTACATTCTAAAAGGGCGATGCAGACCATACAACGGCATATGATCTGCATCATCGTTGGTTGTCACGTGTCACCATGTCAGAATTAGCCACTGTCCTATTTCCCAACGCCAACATGCGTCAACTCTCCAGAAAAGCAGCATTGTTCCTGAATGGCACATTTCTACTTCTTTACCTTGACTACTTCTGTCTGGAAGGTATCAATAATTATAAAAATTAAATAAGAATAAAGACTATATAAAAGAAGAAAGACACCATATTGATGTGGGGCTTTGTGATGTGACCAGTGTCTTGCACTTGCGTCTGTACGGTGCGATTGTACAAGACCTTTGGCTGCTCCACTGGAAGTAATAGACAGCTTAGACTACAAGATGGGAGTTGTACTAAGCTTCTACTCTATTTGAACAGTATGATTGAAGCTAAAATAGCATAAGTAAGCCAATTGTGAGTCAATACGTCATCTTTATGTCTGGGATAAGTTACAACTTTGACAATGTTGACTCTATCATGGTCTTTTGTAGTAAAACCTCTCAGCTTGTGTACAATACAATTTATATCCGTACAAAAACAACACTCACCAACACAATCCCTGGTAATGTACCTACATAGAAGGTTCCCAAAAGCAGCTGTCAGTTCTAATGTTCTAATTAACTAATGTACTCCTCTACGTCACACAAACTAAAAACTAAATAGCAGAAACTATTTCAAAAATATAGACTGTGACTGATTTGAATTGACTTTACTATTCTTATTATCAGTCATATATGAAACTATAATATGTATATCAAAATGGGAATCAGTTCATCATTGTGGTAGAGAGGGAGCCATGGAGGTGATATATATACTTCACATTCTAACCACAGGAGACTTTCATGTCATAGTTCAATTGTTATTCCAAGCAAACATGTTTCTATAATAGTAGATACAGGTGAACATACAGTTCATGTTTTGAATGTTTCCATTAACATTTAAAAGTCACCAGAGCTGTGGAACAGCTGCATCAGCCGCTTGTGTCACATTCAAAAGTCAAAAAGAATATTCCACCCATAACTGATATGAAAATATATGTCAATAAAAGGCCAGAAGTGCGACGATAGCAAAACAGAAAAATGACCGCATTAGCTTCACTACATTCAGGCATGACGGAAAACATCTCAACCACATCCTCAACTTTGGCATTTTAAGATCAATGTTCACAGTCCATACTGTAACAAAAAAATCTATAAAGAAAATACATACTTAGATCTTCTTACTGTTCTTTTTAATGGTGGTCAAATACATATCTTAAAAAGGTTAGGAATGTTCCAAAACTGACAGCAGCCTTCAATATTCATCACAAGTGTTTACAGTGAAAGGCAAGTGTTTAAACTAAAATCCCGCTCTCTCTCTACTCTCATTCTCCCTTTACTCTCTCTCCCTCTGTGATACAGCTTGCAGATAAGCCTGGGTAAGCCCTCTGGCTACGGCACCAGCACGGCCCTTCATGAATCTCATTATCGAGGTAGCACAGTTTCCAACCAAGTGTCCACAGTCCAGGCACATGTTCCAAAGTAGCCAGCAAACTACTGTACAACAAATTTTCCATTCCATTGTCACTGTAACTTGGCTTGTACAGTAAACTTCTCAAAAAGGCGACCAAAACGATTGATGTATCCACTTGTTTCTCTTTTTTTTGCCTTAAATGTCAATTTCATCAAGTAGAATCAAAAATCAAACAGCTACAGCAAAATTAAGAGCAGTATCAAACCTGCTTTTAACAATAGCTATTTTATCCATAACACAGGGTTTGCATATTAGTGACATCATCATGCAATAATTTGCATAATTTCATACTCTCTTTCTCTTTATTTCCTCCACCGCACACTCACTAACGTGTGGGCTTAGCTGCCGCTGTGTGCGCAACATGCATGGTGTGTGTGGCTGTGACACTATTTGGGCCACTGTGTACGTGAACCATCATGTTGATCATCATCATGTGTGCAAAAGACAACAAGCGGACGTCCATCCCTTGCGTCGGCTTGTTGTCCAGATGCTCTCCACATTGTTTTTATGTTCATACGCCTAGGCAATGCACAAAACCCATAGGTGCTGCGCCTAAGCTGTATAATGGCAGGGAAAACCCTGCACAATATTTCCCTGTCCTGACCCTAACAATGTGTTTTAGTTACTAAACCTCAACGGTAGGGCTGAATGATTTTCTATCTAATTGCGATTTTTTTTAACCAATATTGCGATTGCGATATAAAATGTGATTTTCCTTTAAGCTCTTTGTCTCCTGTATCATTCAACAAAGACAAATAATAAATGATTGTATAGTATTTATATAGTCGTGTAATCGCAGCCTTAGCAATTAGAAAATCTCATTTTAACATACTGCGATTTAATCGCAAATGCAATTAATCATTCAGCCCTCCTCAACAGTAGCAGAAACCTAATGTAACGGCCATGCAATTATTTATTTATTTACTACTACCGTAATTTACAATTAAAGACAGAGGACAAAACGCATGACCTTACTCATTTTAAAATTGTTGGCACCGACCAAACTATTTGTCCCAGAACTCTAAAAGATTAGAGAAACTAAATACGGAATCTCTTTGGTATATCCAGTATCATCTAACAAATCACCAAATAAACAAATCACACCACGCAATTCAGCATTGCTGCCAAGACAAGGTAAGCAAATGTTCTTGGTTCGGTGTCATCTGAAGGTATAGCCATAACAACCGGTAGGGAGCAGTTATGCAAAGTCAGTTATGCTTGAACAGTATTAGTGTATTTGTGGTTTTGGATCGGTACTAGGGGTGGAACGGTACATCTATTCGTACTGAACCGAAACAGTACGGGTGTCTCAGTTCGGTACATGAATTTACACGGAGAATACACGGTATAAAAATAAATAAAACTTGCGTGCAAATTAATTAATGTAATGCAGAACTACTGTTAGATACGTGGGTTCTGGGGACACCTAATCTGTTGCCCCGCCTTAGCTCTGAAGCTAGCTTTTATATACTGTCTTTAGAAGCTAGCCGAGCGAGCTCCGCCTACATGCAGTTTTTTGTCAGGTCGACGGTCCAGTGAGCGAGTCAGAGATAGCAGCACTAAAGGACGAGTATGGCGAGTGGTGGCGAGCCACAAGAGTTTCCCGCCAGCCTCTTAAGATCGCAAGTTTGGGAAAACGTCAAGACTGTATGGCTGCAGCCTGGAGCCTGGTGCCGTCCCCGCCTCTAAAACTTCGGTCTTCGGGTCTGTTACAGTAGTACAGGTGAGAGAGTGGCAGATTATAAAGGCCGTTTTATGCTTGAAGCGTTGGAGGTGGCGCGCGCATTCGTGACATTCAAATTGACGTAATTTCCGGCTGGCGCATCCGATTTTCAGCGCGCGAGCACAGGGCGCGCACCAGTCTATTTTTTTCAGCGGCGCCCGACAAACCGGAAACAGGAAACCTGAACGAGCTCCTGGGAAACCGGATGCCAGGACTGCCGAGTGACTGCAAGTCTCTCTGGTAAACTTACCTGGTTAAGATGAGTTCTTTTTTTGTGAATGAAAGGCTTGATCCCACCAAGTAGCTCACTGAATCAAATCGAAGCATTGACGGCACTGTTGCTGCCTGTTCTGCCGTTGTTTATCTTTTTCTTCTTCTTCTAGTCCTTAGAAAGAAAAACATCGGTACCTTTTTCTCCTTAGCGCCACCGCTGTTCAGGAGAAGACTGCAACTAGTGCCGCGACCACCATGCGTGAGTATAAACACTCACGGTAGGCCCGTGACGTCACGATTTCCGCACGCACTGTTGAAAGCGCTAGTATATCTGAAGCTTAAGACGAGAACTGTGTGACGCCGTTGTTCAGCAGTTGTCGGGTATGTGAGTGGAAGTACATCTAACATGCAAACGCATATCTGACGCCATCACCCAGATATGACAATCACTGGAACGAGACAAAAAAACTGTCCAACTTACACTCCACCCTACAGTGCTTAACCAGCCTTTAGATACACATACAAATAGGGCCAAACAAATCACTGAAGCAGTCGGAATTTACATGTCATCTTCAATGCGCCCGTATTCACTCGTATTTGCTGTACGTACTCAAACCTCATTACAACATGCCATCCCGTCCACATATTTTTTTGGTTGTTATTACTATGTAATTTGCACTTTCATAAATAAGTAATGCTGTATTTTCAGTTTTATAGCTGATTGTCTTATTTTATTTACAAGTTCCATATGGAGTCTGGAGATGATGTGGGGTACTTATTGTTTACCGTTTAAACAATCTTACTTTACATAGGCTACTTCAAGCTGTTGCAGTTAGCTCATGGGAGAGACTGTATGACACTAGGTGATACAGCCTGAGACATGCAAAATAAAAAATTGCCTTCTGCATTTTTGTTTAGCTTTTCCCTCCATTGTACCGAACCGAACCGTGATGTCTGAACTGAGGTATGAACCGAACCGTGACTTGTGTGTACTGTTCCACCCCTAATCGGGACATAGTATACTAAACAAAGATAATAAACAAATTTTAAAATATACAATATTGTCTATACAGCATGTTAAGGCTTTGAGTCCTATCATAGCAGTATAGGTGGACCTCTGTGCCACAAGATTTGTGCAAGAAGAGATAAATTATGGCAATGCTGTTACAAAACTACTCTAAATTGTATATGTCCATTAAAACATTTTTTGAGGAACAAAGGTTCAATGGTTTTAGGACACCCATCACCCACCTTACAGAAGGCAGTTAAGACAGCAAACGTCTGGATCTTCCTGATGGCAGCGAAGTCCCAAGTTTCCTGAGTCTCAAGGTCATTCTGTTTCCATCTTTCATCCAAGAAAGAAACAATATACATGTTGATCATCTTTTGGACTTGCCAAACTGCATGTAATGTATATGGGAATGTGAATGTAAAAAATAAAAAATAAAACACAGAACTCATGTAGACTACTTAATATTTTGGAGTTTGTACTTTTTGATAGTTCATTATCAATAATATTCCAGTTTTCGGCCTTAATGTATTTCTACCAGTTTCGTTCTACTTGTCATCATCTCATGAGTTAATTATCTTCCTAAGCATCTGTCTGCTTGCAAGGTTGTCAGAAAACGCGTTGACTGACATTTTGAGTGTATACTTTTTCCCATCCAAGTTAAATCGCCTCCTACCCTCAAGAATATTAATTAAACATTTGTGTAACTTAACTACCATTTATTTACTTAACCATTGAAAGCAGTTGTATCTCTCAAATTGCATTGCATTCTCTAAAACACTATGACGCAGAGTTGCTTCTCCACACATTGGACATGTCCATACATTTCATTGGTCAAGGTAACTTAGCCACAACAATTGCTAGTTACCATAACCTAAATTAACTACCCCACGTGATTCACTGTTACACCTTTCAGTCATAAATAACATAATAAATGACGTTACCGTGTTTAGGGGTAAGTTACCTGGCATTACTTGCTGCTAATTTATGGTCAGTTTTAACGGCTGTCAAAAAACGTTAATTCTGTCATTCACGGCAGCACATGCAGGTGCGCTTAACTGAATTTTAACTCAGTCTTAGTCCGTAACGTTATATTAAGTACTCACTTTCGTTGACCGCCCTCCACCAACGTACAATTCAACTTCTTTTCAGATGCTCACAATCACATGTAGAGTCGTCCTTATTCTTCTTTAGGGTTTTACGGCAGTTGGCATCCCAAATGTGGGATTACTGCCTCCTACTGGTATTAATCGTCATAAATGTTTTTACCCCATTACAACCTCTTAATACATCCATGATTACAACTGATTAGTCCTTCTAGCTGAATGGTGGTAACTTTTGCCGTATCCGGTCGGCAAAACTCCGAACACATCTTCCTTTTTTAAGAATGACTTCAGTGCCGTTCTTTGTTCTTTTCTCAAAGAAAAGCTTAACTCCAAGTCTTCCAGAAGACCGCTGTTTGCCAGCAGCAGCAGCCATAAGCCCGCCCACCGACTATATACGATGTAATTGGCTCCCCCAAAATTTGGGTTTTCCAGCTCGCAAGCCAACTGTGCCTAGACTGACCCTAGCTGCAAATTAATATTTGCTGCCGCTAGGGTGCGTCTAGATTTCTAGGCTAGAACCATAGACAGTATATAAACGGTGGTGCTTTGAACACCTTGTTGAGTGCGCAAGCGTACTGCCTTCCACGAGTTTACATACACGTCGCTTCTGATTGGGTAGCACCTCTACACACTCACCAAACGACACAAAAGGTTGCGTTGAATACCCATACTGTTATACTATGCTACGAAGAGATTTAGTATGTTGCAATACATAGTAGGCTTATGTCAAATGCAGTATGTCAAAAATACCAGGATGTCTTACTGCAGCCAGTCGGATTATGCAGTATGCACACCGTTAGCCTACTCCCTAAAAAGTTGTATTTCACCCGGATGGGCGTGTTTTTACAGGACGCAGCAGTGCACGCTAGGCAGTCTTGTTTCTGCTACAGCGAGCTCCGTGACCATTAACACATGCACATTCCTACTTGCATGGACCTTTGAATGAAAAGAACAGAAATCCTGAATTATATTAGTAGGATGAAAATGAAAAGTTGCACTTAGTGGCAAAGTATGAACTAGTTTTATTTCTAAATTCTAGAAAATTAGGCAGACTAGACTTAATAATACACACATACATTATGATATTGGTTTATTTGATGCATGTCAAGTATAAATGCATACTGAATATTTGGACATCAATACTACATTGATACTAGTATATATCCCCCATCTGTAGATTTTTGTTGGACTTAACAAAATGTTGGTTCATCTAAATGTCAATATATTTGAGCACTATTTAGTTGTATTGTACAACCCCAAATCAGAAAAAGTTGGGACAGTATGAAAAACACAAATAAAAAAAGAAAGTAGTAATTTCTAAAAGTACTTTGACTTGTATTTCATTGCAGACAATGTGAACACAAAATATTTCATGTTTTGTCTGGTCAACTTAATTTCATTTGTAAATATACATCCTTTCCTGTCATTCAGACCTGCAACACATTCCAAAAAAGGTTGGGACAGGAGCAATTAAGGGCTAGTAATCAGGTAAATTGGTTAAATAATGATGTGATTTGAAACAGGTGATGTCAACAGGTGATTGTAATTATGATTTGGTACAAAAGCAGCATCCAAGAAAGGTCTAATCCTTTAGGAGCAAAGATGGGCCGAGGATTGCCAGTTTGCCAACAAATACGTGAGAAAATTATTGAAATGTTTAAAAACAATGTTCCTCAAAGAAAGACAGGAAGACATTCTTATTTCACCTTCAACAGTGCATAACAATTAAAAAATTCAAGGAATGAGGAAGAATTTCAGTGCGTAAAGGACAAGGGCGCAAGCCTAAGCTGAACAACCGTGATCTCCGATCCCTCAGGCGGCACTGCATCAAGAATCGTCATTCATCTATAAGCAATATCGCCACATGGGCTCAGGACTACTTTGGCAAACCTTTGTCAAGTACCACAATACGTAGTTACAGCCACAAATGCCAGTTAAAACTGTACTGTGCCAAAAGGAATCCCTATGTTAACAGTGTCCAGAAGCGCCGTCAACTTCTCTGGGCTTGGAGGCATCTGGGATGGACCATCACACAGTGGAAACGTGTACTGTGGTCAGATGAATCAGTATTTCAGGTATTTTTTGGGAGAAATGGACGGCGTGTACTCCGGACCAAAGAAGAAAAGGATCATCCAGACTGTTACCAGCAACAAATCCAAAAGCCAGGGTCTGTCATGGTATGGGGTTGTGTCAGTGCCCTTGGCAAAGGTAACTTGCACTTATGTGATGGCACCATTAATGCTGAAAAGTACATAGATATTTTGGAGCACTATATGCTGCCTTCAAGAAGACATCTTTTCCAGGGACGTGCATGCATATTTCAACAAGATAATGCAAAACCACATTCTGCACACATTACAAATTCCTGGCTGCGGAGGAAGTGGATACGGGTACTTGACTTAAAGCGACTTTGAGTCTATGAAAAGCGCTATATAAATTCAAGTTATTATTATTATTATTATTGACTGGCCTGCCTGCAGTCCCGACCTGTCTCCAATAGAGAATGTGTGGTGCATTTTGAAGCGCAAAATGCTACAACGAAGACCCTGTACTGTTGCCCACTTTAAGACTTGTTTGCAGCAAGAATGGAACAAAATTACACCTGAAACACTTCATGACTTGGTGTCTTCAGTCCCTAAACATCTTTTAAGTGTTGTGAAAAGGAATGGCAACATTACAAAGTGGTAAATGCTTTACTGTTCCAACTTTTTTTGAAATGTGTTGCAAGAACCAATAAAAATCATGAGGAGCACATTAAATGATGTGTTGTTGTATTGTCTGCAATGAAATACAAGTCAAAGTACATTTAGAAATCACTACTTTCTTTTTTTATTTGTGTTTTCCATACTGTCCCAACTTTTTCTGATTTGGGGTTGTACATATTTTCATGTATAACGATATGATGGTCAATTTAAGGGAAGTGTAGTCGCGGTTGCAGCCCTAGCAGCAACCCTTTCAGCACCACGGTGAAATAGACAGCTCCTCTGCTCACAGGTGTTTCAGCACTTTGAGCAACATAGTGCTATCCATGGTTCTGTTAGCTTTCTCTTTGACTTCTCTGCTTTCCCTAAACAATAGCCTTAAGGTAGCCTTAAGGTTCGGACACACCAAGCAACAAGTGGCAACAAAGCCCAATACATTGTTGGAGGGCCTGTTTTCTCTACAGACCACAGTGCAACCACACTGCCTGCACCGTCTACATTCACGCCCCTGAGCCCCACCCAGGCTGCCACTGACTTAAACCTGTATGGGTTTTTTAATCCTATATCACAGCATTAGTGCGATGGTTACTATGGCTATGTTTTGGCAGAATGTGTTTTCTCAGCTTATCTGGCTTTGGCTTTAGTGAGCTTAAATAAAGCAACTGTTGCTGCTGTACATTGACTTTCACTTTTGCTATTAACATTGTTATTTTACTAGTATGATGTCCATGTCACTCCGCTGTGGTGTGGTTGAGTCATGAATTCATATTCATCCACACACACACTTAAAAGAAAGTTTGAAGCTTATTTTGAGACCGTTCTGGCTATGAAGCCTCATAACCAAACAGAACATTTGAAAGTCAACTAAGCAATGTGTACTCTAGCCTACTCTGTCATAGTCTGTTAAACACCTTCATTTGGAAGTATTATCATTACTTTTTAGCCTGGGAAAACCCTGACAAACTTCCGGCAAATTTGAGATTTGCTTTGCAAGTCGGTCTGGCCAAGAGCCCATTCAAGCCAATTTTTCCAAATCGAGGCACCAATCACAACCATTGAGGCGGGCTTTACACGATGACAATAGCACAGCGACAGCAAGCAGCTTTTTGTTTACATTCAACGTGACGGCCACCGAAGCACAGCAACCCATTGATGCCGCTGTCGCTGCTACGTCACCCGGATCATTGGTCTGATTGGCTGAAGGACTATTCAATTGCGCCCAATTGGGCTGTGAATGAATCTTTCTCAGACCCACTCTCAGTTACCACGGAGAAGGGTCTGGTGTCAACCAGGCTAATTACTTTTGCTAATAACTCAGTTTGCAGGCTATCTTCAAAATGTTGCTAAAGTCAGTGTGCCTTTCCCCACAGATCTTCTGCCTTCAGTGGAGTTCTGCCAACATACAGCCATTATCATCGTTTTTGCAGTCCAAAGATGATCCAGCCTCACCCATCTTATGTGCCGATCCTGAGAGCTGATTTTCCAATCTCAGTGTGTCAGCCCATGATGCCCTGGGAATGGTTCATCTGTTTACTAGTCTTTTTCATCTAACATGTTCTCTCTTTGTGATCTTGGTGTAGGTGGCATTACCTCTCATCTCTACCTCTTCACACCCTCAGCCTTATGTCTCCATGGATACTATGAGCAAAAAGCCATTTATTTGGATGTAACTTGCCCATGAACCTAGCTGCCTTTACTCACATTCATGTATCAGTGGTAGTATGCAGTATGGGTAGTCTGTTCTTGCTTTTCTAGCTCTTTGTTAACCATTTCTCTTGTAGGCCTAGTGGCTCTGGTTTCATAGTCAGCCCTAGCATTTTGAATCATTAAAGCTTGGGATTCCCACTAACTTTTGTCTGACATTTTTAGCCTTGAGGTAAATGTAATGGCTCGTCTCCACCCCATTGATCAACAGTGCAATTGAAACTCTGACATGTCAAGGGAGAACTAATTAGTGGGGGGGATACCTCATTAAGCCTCATTAAAATAAAGATCAGAAAGACACCCAGCATATTCCTGTAATCTAGAAGTTTTATGTGCCTCATAATATGATAATACATCCCCAGTATAACTGATTCTAAGGTAGATGTCTCCATTTTGACTTAACTTTACAATACCTTGCCTTTTACACTGAACCAAACAATGCCAGTATTATGCTGCCCCAGTGTATGATTTTAGATAGCATGCTAGCATTTTGGAAACAAAACGGGTGACGTAGCGTTGCCGTCTTGTGTGTGTCCGGCTACAGACTTAACGAAACAACTCTGTTCCCCCATTCGGTGTCCGTAAACAGAACAGTGAGGCAGAATACTACATTTCCGTATTGAACAGGCTGTGTGAAAGTGGATATAGTACGGCTCAGGGATACATGAACAGGTAAGACTAAACTTGGGAGAAAACATGGTAAGCTGTATTATGCTTGATGAAGAATTTGATTGGACAAAGACAAAATGTTGATATTAAATTGCAGCACTGGTTTAAACATTATAAAAGGTAAAGTCTTTTGTATTGGCAGGGAAATGATTAAGAATTCAATACGATCAAAACAGTTTTAAGATTACATGAACAATAAAATTGATACACAGAAAAAATGAAAATTCTAACGTCATAAAATATAATTGGTTCATCTCTTTTGAAGTGTGTCAGTGGTTCAGGCATATCAGTGTGATTTCCAAGAAAAATGTTACTGTCATGTAAATGAAGCTGAATATAACTCCTCTGTATCTGTAATAATAAGGGAGATTAAGTAGAAGAGAATGGGCTGTCCAGTCCTCCACAGATTTGGACACTGATGTAATTCAAGTAGCATCTCCATCAGAGTGGCCTTAGCTCCGACCTTAGGTTATGTAATCATGTTTATTTTAAGTTTAGTTCTAGAGTTAAGCTTTCTGCCTGCAGTGTTCAAGTATTTCTAACAGCCTTTCAGCACACCTGTGGTACACTCAGTGGCAGAGAGAATTTGGATAATAATTACCCCATTTGATTGTTCCTGAGGGGTCTAAAAGTTTGCACGGGTTTAACCTTTATCACCTAGAGACAAATTAGATGAGATGAGATCCTGCTTAATGTACCCTCAACTTATTTAGGTTGGCATTACAAATTGGTATGTTTATCGAGGGTTATTGTTTGTAATTTAAATAGGAAAATGCTTTTAGGGATGGTGCTTTGGTGCAAATACAGCCTGCTGCGCCAATCATGTTTGGCAGACAGCAACAGCATTGAAATCTGTTTTTTTCTCAGTCTGTTCTTGTGCAGAATAAAGTACTTTGATTCATGTTTTTTTGCAATCAGCTTAATATCTCTATCCCCTGCATTTGGAAGCATGTGATATACTGGCCGCATTGTCTATAGTCTCCCACTGTGCCCAGAAAGTTCAAATACCAGCAAGCCATTGTTGGGCTTGACTTCATTCACGTGTTTATATCATAATTCATTACTTTGATCAGCTAATGTGTTTCTAATTGCATACAGCTGCTTCCGAATTTGTTCATAAGCTGTAGCTCTGTTAATATTGTCAATGCCAGTATGTTTTAACAATCCAGTAAAAGCTATTTGTAAATTACATCGCATAAAGAATTAAACTAATTAAAAAACTCTTGTGCATCTCTCCACACTGTCACCAGACATACAGTTTAATCATACGGAAGAATGTTTTAACTTGTTTTATGATTTGGTTCGACAATACTGTAGCCTATGTCTGCTTCTTATGGATGACAGCGTGTTTCTGCAGCATGCTCCGTTTGTTCCCTCTTTTTGTTGTGTTCACTTGGCATTGAGCAAAAAGATAAATGCACTTTTATATGGTAAAAACTATTCAATTACATTGCAGATGCTTTACTTTCAAAAGATATGATGAATACAAAAATGAGATCAAGTGAAAAACTGCAAAACAGTGGCACAGGTGTTTGAACTGGCACACCTGATTCCTACCAGTTGACTATAGGTGTGACAAAGAAACTTGGAGTGATGAATGGCCATTTTCTCTCTTTCTCTCTGTGGCAGAGAAACTTTTCTTTCTGATAAGCCTCTTCTTATGTTTTGTATTTTTTTATGCTTGTTTCATGCAAACAATGTTTTTCTTTGCTTTGCTGACAGGTAAGTTGATGTATTACCTTTTGAGACAACGTAAAAATGCAATAAGCTGTGGGGAAGTGATTATGAACATTTCCACACAGTGATAGAGACAAGCTAGTGTCAATTAATTGATTTTGATTAGGATTTTAAGATTTACATAGACAATATATATATATATATATATATATATATATATATATATATATATATATATATATATATATTTAACATTCTTAAAACTTAAAACTTTAATTCTTTAAACTGTTGCCTTACCCCTTACCTTATAATTAAATAAAACTGGCTTTGTCAGCAGATACACTAGATGTTAAAAGATGACATCTAACGAGAATGGTTCTGTAACTGGGTGCCATCCAATAATACACTATAGGGTTTATATAATGTACATTGTCCGTCTTTAGAAAGTGTGTATGGTAAAGTAATTTGCTTTCATCATGGTCATATATACATATGGTCAACCCAGACCGTTTTAAATTAAACATTTCTTCCTTTTTCAGCACAGTACATGTTATTATGTAGCTGGAAAAAAGGAGAACAACATGTTAAGAAATTGTAAAAATGAAATTATACACAATAATTTAAATAGTCATCAGATGAACACCTGAAATATCACTAAATAACCTGATGAAAAAACATAATTCTTATTAAAAGAATGTATTGTGTGATAGTTCAACAGAGAACATATTCCTTGAAAAATATCCTGCTTACCTGCAATATAAATGTTTTTAGCATCAACAATTTCACATCAATTTAGAGGAAATATTTACAGGTAAACCTCAGTTACATTCAACAATGGCAGCAACAAAACATGCAACCCAACTTATGGTCTTGCGTTAAATCTATGCTGTAGGTACGTACGCAGGCACATGTAGATATGTAAGCTCAGCCATACCCTATGCCGTAGCCTGACGTGCACCAAATTTAACTACACATTGCGATGATGCAGACCGCAACAACTGTGATTGATCCATTTGGCCATTTGGTCACATTTCCCCCGACTCATTTCCGCGTTCTCCTTCTTCGTAAACAACATGAAATCAACGAGAGGGTTAACCTTTCCTGCTAAGGTACTTGCTCTGAAGCTAATCCATGTTACTCTCACTCACTCTACCACACACTCTCCACGCATACACACATGCCGGCCCTACTATTCTCTTAAAGAGATACAGCAGAACGACGCAGACCCCAGCGCACAAGTATAAACCTTAGGCCACTTACAATGGATACAGCGTAAGATCTGCGTAGGGCCCCCGCAGAACCATAAATCCCGCTTAAATTCTGATTTATGGTTCTGCGTTGAAACTATGCCATAGGTACGTACGTAGGTATGTGTAAATATGGACCCTATGCCATACCCTATGCCGTAGCCTGATGTGCACCTCCCCAGAAATGTAACTTCACGTCGCGGTGACGCAGACCGCACAACTGTGATTGTTCCACTTGGCTGGGTTTGGTAGCGGCACACTCATTTCCAGGTTCACCTTCTCTGTGAACAACATAAAAATCAAGAGGGTTAACATTCCCTGCAACAGCTTTCCCACCGTGGTCAGAAAGCACAGGGGAGACACACTCTGTGTCCACCACCGTAGTCTGTACTCGCTCCTAGCTAATCACCGTCACTCTCTCACTCGCTCTACCACACGCTCCCCATACACACATGCTGGCTCTGCTATTCTCTTAAGGAGATATGCAAGAACAACGCAGACGTCAGCACACAAGTATAAAACCTCACAACTACCGACTCCAGTGGTGGAGATGGAGAAACAAAATGTCTCCGCTGTGCATGCTGACCACCGGTTATAAAAGCTGTAGCAGGAAAAGTTAATTAATGGAGAAGGAGAACCTGGAAATGAGTAGGAGGAAATGCAACGCTGCCAAGTGGACCAATCACAGTTGTTGCAGTCTGCGTCGCCGAGACATGAAGTTACATTTTTGGGGAGTTGCACATCAGGCTATGTGCATCTATGACGTACCTACAGTATAGATTTGACACAGAACCAGTATTTTCTGAATAGAAGTCTGAACCTACTGGGTAATCTATAGTACATTATCCTTCTTTCTGGGTAAGTCTAGTCTAGTGCTGTGTCTAATTCCTTCTTCTTCTTTTTAACATAAACACTTCACCTAATGTGATTTTGAATTAAGCTCCATACAGAACCTACGTGATATGTGTTGCTGTAGTTAATTAAATTAGCATTCTAACGCTGCAGACCAACTGTTACAATAAATGAGTCATTGTGATGCACCATAGCTAAAATGCATTCAAAGCCCTTAGCCATCAGTTACACTTTGTACTGAATATTCAAAGAGTGTAGTATTTAAAAGTCATCCTGCTTGTATTGCCTTGGCACTCAGTCAACATGACCCCACTATGACCCCAGCATTCACCACCTGCCACCAGCTGGATCCCACCCAACTCCCTGTCTTACTGTATAATAATCTATAATTATCTCTCAAACCTTGAAAGAGGTTGTCCTACTCTCTTGTGTGAAAGATTCAGCCTGAAGCGCTGTCAATAATTGCTGAATAAGTGTATGCTGGAGCTCTGGGTACTTTGATGTCGTAAGTATATTTCTTTAATCAAGACTTATCCAAGGAGATAATAGCTTCATAGATAATAAAATAAATATAATGTGGTGGTCATTAAGGATGAAACATTTAAAATTACAAGTGAATGGACAAGTAAGCCCTGAAGACTGTCCTGTCCTTCATAACTCCATGCTGCCTGCTCACTGGCACACATTAATACTGCAATAATCCTCTTTGACTTTTTGCCATTTAATACACACAGTGTATTAGGCGTATGCATAAATTCACCTCAAAATTGTGATAGCAAAGTCCCTTTATGGTTAGAATTAAGAATATTACCTACTTTCAATTCTGTGTTGAGTTTATTAGCAAATGCATGACTCAGGGATTATGACGAAGTTTTGTAGAAAATTGATACTGAGAGGAGGTGTTGTGCTGAAAATCCATCCTTTACTTAACAAGATATCTTGGTGTGAAGTTATTGGCACTAATGCTGGATCAGTCAGGTGACATTGATTGTTTGCAGTGAATATCAGCAGTTAATTTGACGGTTTGTGAGTTGGGATTTGAGAAAACATACCTAACATCTCAATAGAAACAGCTAATGAGGCTGTTTTTCCTGATTGGATGTCGGAAATGCTGAGGTCAGAGATAAAATTGAACGCAAGGTTAATTATTTTTTAATTGTTCCCCATAGATATTGAACTCTTGCTGAGGTAGAACTGGGTAAGACTCATCACAATGAGTACACTTTCCCTAAATAGATATCAGATGTACGGTACAAGCAAAAGCATAATTATTGTTGACTGTACTTGCCCTCATGTACATTTTGTAATAACAAAATCAAGCTTGTTATGTTCCCATTAGCAAATTATTCTCGCCAAACATCCTTCTGCAATTTCTTTTATGGCTGAATAACTTTTGGAGGAAATGTCATCATGCCCAAGTTACAGTGTATTAGCCAGAATATTTATCATAAACATATCTGCTGAAATTGTACTCTTAAAATGTATGTTTCAAATGGACATTCTTTCAATATCCAGGGGTAGAAACTAAAGTATTATTACAATACGGTTAGGGATAGGCAGAGCAGGGAAAGAATGCGGTTATGGTTGAATGTCACTACAGATGTGAGACAACTACAACTACTTTTCACTGCACTGTATGAAATACACACTGCTTACTACATTGCCACTATGCAGCACCATTGAACATAATACTGAATGTTGTCTATGGTTCTTAGAATTGTGTCTATAAAGCATGGCCACCAATTGTAAATTAGGACAAGGTCATTTCAACATAAATATAATACATCTGAAGTCATCCAACAGTATGTGGCATTACTTTGAAAAGTATAGATGTACAAGGAAGGCATATTAAATCGTCATTCACTGAATGCAAGGATATTGCAATAAAGATATATCTTTTCATTATGTATAATTTAATATACAGGTGCTTTATAATGTGCCTTCCCTCAAATCAAATGGTGGTATATGGTACATTTTGACTGGGTAAACCCCGCCCAATCTGCCGGCGATTTGATTTCGCCCTGCAGCTCAGGCTGGAAACCTGCACATTTTTCTATCCTGCTTCCGTTACAAATCTGCGGGGGCCAATCACAAACTGGCTTATCCACCTGGTTTAACACGATAACGACGGCAAGCAACTTTTTGTTTACATTCAACATGGCGGCCACCGAATCACAGCAACCTGTCGCTGCTGTTTTAAAAGATTTCAAAGGCAAGTTTTCTCTGAAAATGGAACAGAAACTTGCCCTGGAACAATTCCTACAAAAGAAGGATGTGTTTGCCTCACTACCGACCGGCTTTGGTAAAAGCCTAATATACCAGCTACCCCTGCTGGTGGCCAAAAGAATGGAGCTCACTACGTCACCCAGATTGTTGGTCTGATTGGTTGAAGGACTATCCAATTCCGTACAGAGTCATTTGAACTATGCCTGTTTGTCACGCCTCTTGTGCAGAGAAAATACATAGCAGACTCCCCAGACTAATATTCAATCTTAAAAGATTGAGCTTGGTCTGGTGATAGCCAGACTATGGTACATTTTAATAAGACATGGGAGGCATCATACAGGCAAAGTTTAATAGTGAGAGGAAGGACAAAGACTCCCATAACTGTAGATTTGATTTATGGAAAAATAAAAATAAAATGTCCCACAAACCACATTATTTTCCAGAAAAAACAAGTGTCTATATTTGCATTTTGTAATGAGCTAGCAAACAGTGTGGAAAATATATAATCATCATCTTCAAGTGCGAAGTGAATTAAATTCAAAATATAATATGATTCTTGTCTGACAATGTTGGGGGTTTCCATATGCCCTGTTATCATGTTGTCCATTCCATTTTTATTTATTTGTACTGCTTGCTTGATTCAATCTAATGTGTATTATATTGTTATCATAGCCTGCTCAGGATCATCTTTGTGGTGCTACATAGTGTTGCAGATCTGATTCTGTTCGTGGCTACAATGGCTCTGAACAGTGCCCTGATTAATCTACTCCCTTATTTTTCCTTTATCTTAATTCAGCAATTCAGCAATCATAATGTGATATTTTACAGCAAGTGTTTAAACACTTTTTCCAGCATTTATACAGGCTTAGCATTTATAAACTACTGTAAATCAACCATCATATTGAGAATGGTGGTTGATTTGGAGACAGGAGAACAACGAAAAAAGTATTTTGTGTTAAACGTTGAGGCTCATTTGTACTTTCTACCCATTTCTCTCCCCACTTTCTATTACTGGATGCATTTTTCTGAGCTGTCAACATTGCAGGAGGACCTAGTTTACTGTAAACTGTGGTGATCAGCATCTTCTTGCAGTGTAAAAAACAAAAACCTTTGGAGTGCATGGGGACATAAAATCCAATTGAAATTCTGTTTTGCTCCTTTTCTAATGGTTCGCATGCACTCACGGTCTTGATATTGTCACGCATTCAGATATTATTATGATATTATTATATATATATATTATTTAGTAGACATTTTCTCACTTTTTTTAAATGAATAAGCTTATAACAATGCGTTATTTTTCACTGTACCCAGTCTTAATCTCAAGATTTAGTAGACACAATGTTATGCATGATAGAAGTGCTCTCTGTATAACTGTCCCTGAAAAAAATTTAACATTAGTTGTCAAACTGAAAAGAAGACAAACTATTTTACAGAAGACATGCTGTCAAAATCAATTTGACAGCAGGTGTGATTTTATCTTTAAGACAAAAAAATAATCATATAAAAGGCTTTGTATCCTTGGCATCCGCAATTTCTTGGCACACTAATCTGAGATAGAATATATTTCAGGAGGTAGAAAAGTGTCATACTTTAACACTTGTACCATTCAGATTTGTTCTAATGTCAATGGAAACACAAAGCTTTCAGACTAGGTCAGTGCGCCCGCTGTGATGAAGAGATGCCCAGCAGCTTTACAAATACTACTTCTTCATCAAAGAGGGAAAGGTTAGCGTCTTATTTTTGGAGAGCACATCCACTTTCTGCTTACCTGTTTCTTTCACTTGTTGCTGTAACTGACATGGATATTAATCATCATGATGATCACGAAAAAATCAACACCATCCACTAGAATAACAACAGTAATCCAAGGCTCACTGTGATAACCCTAGCTCTAACAGTCTTGCATTATTACAACAACAAAACACTGTGAGCTGAATCTTTATGTAGCATACCTGACTGTCACTGCAGATTTGGCACATAGTTAATTTAAATCTGCACAAGTGCACCGAATAATCAAAGTGGCATTTATGCAAAATTGCTCTTTGTACAGAGAGATTTATGAGGGTCATAAAGTGAAAATGTGTCACTTGGTGAATATGAATAAGTTACTACTTTCCAAGCAAAAGTTATAGGGGGATACAAATTCTGTCAGACAGCGTTACCTCAAGACAAATAATGACAGAAAAAGCCACATATACTGTAGGAAAAGGTGTATAGATGTACAGTATGGTTAACCCCAGCTTATTAATGATAATGTGGGCATCATCCACGTCTTTAATAGGAACTGTACAGTGAAATCTGTGAAAATGGATTCCATCTGTCAGCTATTTGAATTGGAATTCCAACAAAACTTCATAGGAACCCACTTTCCCATCTACACATTCAACACAGGTTGTAACACATCCAACTACACTGCAAAATATACTTTTTAAGTTTCACTTCACTTGTATGAACCTGAAACTGTACATTGCAGTGGTAAAAATGTTACATTATCACAGTTTTAAAGTCAGTTTGAAACTCGGAACTAGTTAAGTTTAGGCAACAAAAATACTTTTTTCTTTCACATAGGATATCAACCCCAGTCTCCTAAGTGAAAGTTCTAAGTTTGCTTGACACATCCACCATCCCAACCTACCTTCTTACATAGAATTTGGCACTCTTATACTTTGTCAACTCACTTCCTCATTTGCTCTCGTGATTATTACTACAGCCACAATAGTTCGCCGACAACAAGAAACGTAATTGTGGGTTGTTGTAAACCACTTGCATAATTGACCCATACGGTCATTTTCTGGGTAAGGGCTGTAAGATGTTATTCGTGTCCTGTAAATTCATTGCATTAGAGAATGTAATCTGAGTCAGAGTCACGAACAGCAGGAATATGCTGTTTGATGTTAACAGTATGTAGAGACAGGTCAACATGTTACCTTGCAACACAGAACATGCATATAAAACAGGGACAGCAAAGCCACACATCATGTACAGCACAAGGTGACATGCATATCAATTTAGCATATACATTAAGCATCTACCACCACTATGGGCACTCAGGTAGCATAGAATACAATATGAGTGCACGTGTAGTGTATCTAAAGCAGAATGTTGACGTAATGTGCCATCAGGTAGGTTGCTGTGTGGAATGTAATGCCAGAAATAAGTTATGACAGCAATTATGGAAGCTAAAGTGTCGAAGTGCACAAAAGGTGTCTCTATTGTTCATTTCTTTAATTTGTCTGAGCAGCTAAATGAACGAGCAGCCATCTTGTTATCAGTGTTCACGCCTTTGACTGCACAAACAGGATCAAGTGGTGCCATAAACTGTTTTCTGCTAAACAAGTGAATAATGAAGATTCAGATCTTACTTGCTCTCCTCATACCATTTGAGTCAATACTGTAGATCAAGGTTTTCATGCAGGTTCAGCACAGCTTCATGGGATGATCAATTGCTATGCACAAATTCCCAGCCATTACTGGGACCCTTTTGTCAAAGTGAGCTTGATCAATGAAACGTGGGATCTGTGTGGCAATGTATCTGCAGATCTGAGGCAGTGTATTCCATCTTTACTTTACTTTGTATCTTCTGTTTGGGTTGGTAGCCCACAGAAACATACATAACAGTAATAATTACTTTTATTTATATAGTGCCTTTCATGAAACCCAAGGACACTTTACAGTACAGTACAGTAGGCTGTGGTAAATAGGTGGTGTTTCATGAGTTTTTTTTTTTTTTAAATGTCCACGGATGCAGCATTTCGGATATCTGCAGGGAGGGTGTTTCAGAGAGATGGGGCTGCAACACTAAAGGCTCTGTCTCTGAAGGTACAGAGTCTGGTGTGGGGAATGGAGAGCAGGCCAGCATCAGAGGACCGCAGGTTTCGGGGTGGGGTGTATGGATGGAGGAGGTCGGAGAGGTACTGTGGGGCCAGGGCGTGGAGGGATTTGTAAGTGAGAAGGAGGATTTTATATTTGATGCAGGACTTAATTGGGAGCTAGTGAAGGTGGATGAGGGTTGGGGTGATGTGCTGCTAGGTCTTGGTGTGGGTGAGGACCATGGCGGCAGAGTTCTGGACATACTGGAGCCTGCCTAGAGTTTTTCTGGTACATTTGTGCAAAAAGACAACAAGATGCTGTTTCCGTAATGTTAAATGCAGCATTATTTACCACATGCGTTCTTGTTTCCACAGCATTCTCACCACCAGTCTACGGGAGAGACCTGCAGTTATTTATTATGGCTTAATAACTGCATGCCTGCCAAGTCGGAAAAGCGGTCAATAAGAAAAAGTGGCTGTGAAAGCGCTTCATATTAAATGTGTCAGTGTTTGTTGAATACAGCGTGTGCTTCAGTGTTCTGTGAAGTGAAGAAAAAATTGCAATTTGAATCAGGTTCACGATCAGCCCTTATTTGATCTGCATTAGTGCCAGGGTGTAGTGATTAGTCAAAGACTGCTTTTGTTTGGATCAGAGCTGACAAAGTGAGAGTGAAGACCCGCAAGGCTGACTGGAGTTCAGTCAACACAAGTTCAGTCTTCACTCTGGAGAGATAAACATAAAAGCAGAATTATAATAAATAATAAATTATAAGAAGAACAGCATGCAAGTCCTATTCTGCTCTCATTTTTATTAGCTTAAATATTTGCTGAAGCGGTAGAAAAACAAATTCAGTCCCCTCGCAGCCTCTGTTCACAAACTGCCTGGGGAGAGCGGGTGTTTAACATGGAAGGGAAGAAATGTCTTTCTATCTATGCCTATGATCTATTCTATCAAATTACTGGATTAAAGAAAGTACACATACATTATCCAACCTGTTGGGATGAATGAGGGGTGATGGCATACAGAATAATGGTCAAGTTTATTGGTCAAGTATAATCAAGGATTTTAACTCTGTCTGTCCTAAAAACAGGAAGACATACAGAAAAGCTATATATATATATATATATATATATATATATATATTAGGGCTGTCAAATGATTAAAATTTTTAATCAAATTAATCAGAATATTCAGTGGATTAATCATGATTAATCACTATTTGCAATTACACCTGAATCCTAACCATTTTTTTTCTGAAATGCATACCAAAAGATACTAGTGCTGCCAAGCGATTAAAATATTTAATCGCATTAATGTCATAGTTAACTCGCTATTAATCGCACATTTTTATCTATTCTAAATGTCCCTTGATTTCTTTTTGTCCCATTATATTTTCTCATTTTAATTCTCTTATCAGCATGGAAAAGTAGATTGGCTTGCTTTGTGACTGTTTATTTATTGAAAACAACATTGTCATATACGTTATGTTCAATTTCACACTAACATTCATACTTGGATCTAATAATCTGTCACATAATGTAACGCTGTTACCTCGATTTTCCATTGCAGATAGTACTGCAGATAGTCCTGCAGATAGTACTACAGGTAGTACTGCCTCATGCCTGAGGCAGTACTAGTACTACAGGTAGTACTGCTTCATGCCTGAGGCGAGCGTGGCTGGTCCTACTGTCTATGGGCTCATAGCAACTGGTTTCCCGTGACTCATTTCCTGGTTCTCGTTCTCTTTCATAACCAACGTAAAATCAAGGAGAGGGTTTTCCTGCTCCAGGTTTCCCACCGTGGTCAGAAAGAACAGAGGAGACACTTTGTTTCTCTCACTGACTGTAGAGTCACTACTCGTTCGCTCTGAAGATAATCGCCGTCACGAGCCTACAAGCTACGCGGCTAGCAAGCTAAAACCGGCCGAGGCTTGTGTCTGTTTTGTTTGCGGTCTGCGAAATTACAAGACCCGCCCTTAAATCACTACTATTGGCCATGCGTCGAAGGTAACGTAACTCCATTTGTTCAGGTCCTATCCCCTGACCAATCCACTATCCTCACCACTCGCGGTGAAATGCCTAAACCAAACCAATCAGCTGCTTCGTAGGGAGGGACATGGCGTGGCCATAGACAGTTAAAGAAGTGGACTAACAGATCCCGTTGCTCTCTCTATGCGTTACTCGTGCGTTAAAAAAATTATCGGCATTAAAATGGGTTTGCGTTAACGCCGTTAATAACGCGTTAAACTGACAGCCCTAATATATATATATATATATATATATATATATATATATATATATATATATATATATATATATATATATATATATATATATATATATATATATATATATAGGCTACTTGTACATGAATTTACTTTCAAAGACACCAGACAGTTTTGTGGCAAAATAATTGCAACTCAGAGGTCCACATATACTTTTCCAGTGGGGGAGATCATTACCTCTACTTCAGTTGAAGAATGTGTATGGCGTCAGATGTGAATGACCTCCGTGATCTCCAGTGGTTGATCAAAGAGGGCATTCATATCAGACCAGACCATTCTTGAACCGTGACAAGATAATGATCTTCTCCCTATGCACACCTCCTTTGAGCCCTATCTTTTTAGTTATTATTATATTATTTATTCATTTATTTTTCCCAAAAAATCTGCTTGCCTTTTTCCATCATATATATTTTTAAATAGCATATACAAATCCGAATGTGTCAAAAAAGAAACAAAAACGCAAACCTTTCCCTCATCTTTCTTTCTACTTCTCTCTCATTTTACATATACCTATATAATGTATATTAAAAAGGATTGTGAACAACATTAAAAACTACCAAATATGAAATAAAATTGAAAAAGTGAAAAATCAATCTTACAAGGTATATCATTACATTTACTACCCGAAATCAGAAAAAGTTGGGACAGTATGAAAAACACAAATAAAAAAAGAAAGTAGTGATTTCTAAATGTACTTTGACTTGTATTTCATTGCAGACAATGTGAACACAAAATATTTCATGTTTTGTCTGGTCAACTTAATTTCATTTGTAAATATACATCCTTTCCTGTCATTCAGACCTGCAACACATTCCAAAAAAGGTTGGGACAGGAGCAATTTAGGGCTAGTAATCAGGTAAATTGGTTAAATAATGATGTGATTTGAAACAGGTGATGTCAACAGGTGATTGTAATTATGATTTGGTACAAAAGCAGCATCCAGCAGCAAAGGTCTAGTCCTTTAGGAGCAAAGATGGGCCGAGGATCGCCAGTTTGCCAACAAATACGTGAGAAAATTATTGAAATGTTTAAAAACAATGTTCCTCAAAGAAAGATAGGAAGACATTTGCTTATTTCACCTTCAACAGTGCATAACATAATTACAAGATTCAAGGAATGAGGAGGAATTTCAGTGCGTAAAGGACAAGGGCGCAAGCCTAAGCTGAACAACCGTGATCTCTGATCCCTCAGGCAGCACTGCATCAAGTCCATGCATATTTCAACAAGATAATGCAAAACCACATTCTGCACACATTACAAAGTCCTGGCTGCGGAGGAAGAGGATACGGGTACTTGACTGGCCTGCCTGCAGTCCCGACCTGTCTCCAATAGAGAATGTGTGGCGCATTTTGAAGCGCAAAATACGACAACGAAGACCCCGTACTGTTGACCACCTTAAGACTTGTTTGCAGCAAGAATGGGACAAAATTACACCTGAAACACTTCATCACTTGGTGTCTTCAGTCCCTAAACGTCTTTTAAGTGTTGTGAAAAGGAATGGCAACATTACAAAGTGGTAAATGCATTACTGTTCAAACTTTTTTTGAAATGTGTTGCAAGAACCAAAACAGGAATTTAGTTTTTTTGAAGAAAAAAAACTATAAAAATCATGAGTAACACATTAAATTATGTGCTGTTGTATTGTCTGCAATGAAATACAAGTCAAAGTACATTTAGAAATCACTACTTTCTTTTTTTATTTGTGTTTTCCATACTGTCCCAACTTTTTCTGATTTGGGGTTGTACATTTAAACATGACCCAATACTTCATTCATGTATCCTAAATAAAGATTGAATGGATTGAACACTTAGTTTACCTCTAACAGTGTACAGTATGTTATTTTTTCCAGTCTCATACAGTGTGCCATATTTTTAAAACAGGCATCAATATTTGGCTTATCACTTTTTCTCCAGCTCAGACATGCATGGAATATATTCCTATATCTATAAATGTATACTCTTAAAATAAGATCCAGTGGGTATAAATTAAATAGCATACCATAGGTTCTAAAGGAACATTTATAAATACGATTTTTAAGATTATATTATTCCAAAACTCCCCACAAACAGTGAACAAGAGTACCTTGAGACTTACGTTTTAAAAAACATATCAGGAAGGTTGTCATTATATTAACAACATCTGTTTAGTTAAAAAGGAGTTATGTAAGTCTGCATCATCTACTTGTACAGTGTCTTGTGCAGTGGTAACTTGTACTGTTACTGTTGTACTTGTACTGTTCGTGTCTGAGCCATAACACATGCTTCCCCTCCAATCTTCAATGGACATTTCCTCCTTTCGATCAAACTTCCAAGTCTACAGTTTAGACTCTGAGGTTTTCATAGAACTAGATGTAAGCCAGTTATAGACGTATGATGTTAAACCTTTATCGCTGCAGCTTTTTGTGATATTTTTTAAGTGTGGGCCTTGTGGGCCAGTGATTTATTTTGTACAGCTTTGTATCTGCAAACATTTAAAGAAATGTTTTGAAAGCTGTTCTATAAATCATTAACTATATCAAGCCCTTTCTTCCACCACAATTGAAATTCCACATCAGATGTGCCCTGATTGAATAACATATTGCTCCAAATTGGACAAAAACAACATAATGCGTTACCTATATTAATATATTTAAGAGTTTAAGAATATTTTTAAGTCATGTGATGACACCTGTGCCTGTTTGCTGAAAAATGCTATTTGAAACCTTTGAGTAAAGATTATTTTGCTACACTAGAGTTCCCAAGGTCAAGATTAATTCCCATTCTTCGGCTTGCATTAACTGTTTCTTTGGCCACTTGGGGACCAAGCTGAAATGCAACACATGACATATTGTCACCATATAAAGTTTGTATATGGTTAAAGTATTCAACAGCATGTAGCATGTAGCAACATAAGCCTTCCTATGGTATCGGGTGTCCGGTCACCTGGCCAATGTAAGTCCAATATTCACTCTTCTGTTTGCTGTGTTTTGGTCTTCACCAACTCTGAGTGAAAAACTGTCTTCGGCTCTTTAGCTGCTCAAGGTTTCACAATTGATCTCAAGCTATGTGCTAAATATAAAATATAAATAAAAACACAAGTAAGGGGGCACCTGGGTAGCTCACCTGGTTGAGCATGCGCCCCATTTACAGAGGCTCAATTCTCAAAGCAGCGGCCACGGTTTCGATTCCAACCTGCGGCCCTTTTGCTGCATGTCATTCCCCCTCTCTGACTTTCCTTTCCTGACTTCAGCTATCCTATCAAATAAAGCCCTGAATGCCCAAAAAATTATCTTAAAAAACAAACAAAACAAAAAACCCAAGTAAGTATACATTCATTAAGTTAAATGCATAACAACTTCTGCCAATTTTAATCCAGATATGTATTTTTAGGACTAAAAACCTGTTTCTCAACATCATCAAAGTTGGAATGAACAGTCATTACCGTACATTGCAGTGACTCAGATATATTTAAGTTTATCACAAGATCATCATCAATTAAAAACACATTTGAAAAGGCAGAAACCCAGAAGATGTAAAATGTTGGAAACAAAAATCAGCAGGAAGTGCCTCCATGCATCCGCTGTTGCCCTGTAATATGTACTGTAGAAGCATTTTAATTGGCTTACATGTAGGTAGTTGAGGTTGCACTCCCCTCAGGGTAAAGTGGGTGGATTAACTACTGGATTGCTGCTATTGGCGCCATAACAAGCATGTGCTTTTAAATACAGAGGGGATAATTCTGAATGAATTTGTTTAAAAATACACCCGGTCCCATTTGAGTATATGTCCCCCTGCTGCTGTTATACAAGGGGTCAACAGTGTTTTACATAATAGAATTATAACGGTGATCATGAATTTCTCTGCAGTCATGATTCATTTCTTTCATTAAAGGTAAGCCTTCCCAATCCATGTTTGACAGGGAATAGTTAGTAAAACCATATAGCTAAGTGCCTTCTTTTCCTCGGATATGTAATGAATTTAACTTGACAAAGCTCAAAGAATTTGATGAGCTAGCCCTCCACTCTGTGTTCAGATGAGCTTGATGGCTCCTTTACTGAAATACAGAATGTGGCCTTTAGAAAACCTGCATTTGCATTTCTACAACCATTTGGCATGCTTCAGTGGTAGGTGTACAATAAATAATCTGCTCCAAATACCAATCCAGGCTTATAAGCATGTCTGCCTCACGTAAGTTGTAAAAATAGATAATAAAATACACTATACAATGTTAAAATGTGTTTTCCAAGATCCTCCAAAAGGCAGGAGTCAAGCTGATGTGGGTTTGAATAAATATTGATTTGAAGCCAACATTAGAAAGCTGCAGCCTCTGATTTTATTATTAGTACGCCTTTGGCTATTTCTTCTCTCATACTATGTCCATAATCTTCTAATCAACCAATTTACCCTGTGATTTCTATTACATAGCAATGTGCATTTCCTTGTACCCACATTTCAAGATCTGAAGGCTCAAAGGTACTTCAAACAGTGGCTGGATACACCCTCATAGTTATCACATTTTCTATTTCTATGCACTTCATGGTCTGTTTGATGTTATTCATGAGCTGTAACTGAAAGTAATACAACTGCATGGAGCCAGAAAACACTTTTGAATACTAAGTGTGGGCTGCTGTGCTAGCCTACACGATCATATACCTGTACATACCTGCTCTTAATAATGAATTGGAATTAAATGCTGCCTATCAGGCATTACTGTGCCCCTCTGTTTATGCCTTATGAAGAGGGGAGAAGACGTGTGGTTCTCAGATATCTGTGGAAATGTATGGTAATGGGGATGCTCACATTACTATTTCTGCCAGGCTTAAGCCTGGAGCAGATCATGTGTTCGGTTGTGTGTGCATGTGTGTATCTGTCTGTCTGTCCGCAGCTAACCTCACACTACTGGACCCATCATTTTTGTGCACATCTATGACTCTATGCTCAAGGACCTTTTGTGGTTCGATGATTCACAATTTTTTTAAAAAACTATTTTTGACTGCTCTGTTTTATACTGTCATTGACTGCTGACTCCTCCCTCCGCTTAACCGGCTGGTAGGGGCAGCAAGTGATCAACAACTGCTAAAGATATTTCCGTCAATCGACTAGGCTAAAAACAAGCCTTACCTAGTAGACTGTTACAAGCCACCATTGTTGTGGGCGGCTCAAAAACTTGCATATGCATAGAACAGTTTGGTCTCATTCTGAACAGGTGCATTTGCAGATTAATTGCATAACATGTTATGATCTACTAAAGTTAGGCATGATACAAGTTAATTAAATCCCAGTTTGAGTTATCTTTGCCGCCATCTTGACTGTAAAGATGATACTTATAATAATAATAAGTTTACTCATAAGATACTTATGATAGATTTAAAACTGATGCCTAGGTTTTTACTTTTCTGTTGTCACTCCAGTCTGTCTTCCCCTCGGCCTGTAAAGAAAATGCATACATATACTGCATGTTGAATACATGAACACACTGCAATGTTTCAATAAACTGTACCATAATGTGAAGTTAATTCACCATCTCTGAAGGTAAGACAAATGTATGTATGATGCAAATAAAAGATGATTATCACAATTTAGTCTGCCTGCAGGACATCACATTCTGTTCAGACAATTAAATTATCCACTGCCCTCTTCAGGTCTTGCTAAGATAACATTAATGTTTGCTGCTGTGTGTACTGATATTATCTGTGCTTTTTATCCCCCACTTCATATTACTGTTACCTCATCACCTCATTTGTCAAATAACTGCAAAAATTAAGAAACTTGATATTGATTTGTGCAGCTGAGTTTGAGAGTTTATGTGTGAGTCTATGCAGCTATATATGTGCACATACAATATTACTGTGTGTTGTCTTGGTTTTTCACTTACAGCCCTGGAATAAAGATTGCAGTGAAGGGTGGTTCAGGCAATTTTTGAAACACTACTGGTTGTATAATACATTCCCCACCAGTCTGTGGGTGGAATAGATTAGCCACTACTGCTATGTGAGGTGGCTTTGTCATTTTTCTTAAAAAAACTACTTAAGATGTTAAGGTTTCGGTCTCATTATCGTCGCTACCAAAATAATTCTCAGACCCTGATGGGGTTTCTGTGGCTCAGGGTGCGCACCACATTATGTGCTCATGAACACGTGGATATAAAATCAGCCTCAAAACCTTTGCTGCATTTGATTACTCCTTCTTGATCTGCAGTCGTCTGTATCTTTCCACTCTGTACTTACTCCTCATAAGGTAGAAATGCCTATTAAACATTGCTAATGTCGAAAACAACCGGTGCCTGGGCACTGTCTGTTCTAAACATTGGCTGCTGTTCATTTGGTGACTGTTGCGGAGGAGTACATCAGTGCTTCTCATTTATTGGTAATCAAGCCAGCCTTTGTCTACCTTTCTAGTAAGTGGAGCCAGAAGATAGAACTCCTTGAATGGATCCGGTATCAGTCTGAAGCTTTACAGGATGGACATAAAGTGCCCTCGCTCGTTTAAGTCCTAATGCCCTAAGCCCCTCCTAACTTATGCTTCCTGATTGTTGTTTGATTACAGATGCCAGTTAGGCACAGCGGGAATGTCTCCCTTTGTGTTCTCCTATTGGATTTTTCGAAATCAGCTTTGTGCCAGCGTTGCCAGCATCAAAGTGCAATATGCCTTAACACTGTGTTCATGTCAACATGACATACAAAGCTGATTATCTCTGGTTAGAGAGTCATTTGGCCTTGTCACTGTGGACCTTACAGCAGCCATATTGTCCTTTATGACATTGCTGGCCGAGCATGTACCAGGCTTGGGGGCTTTATGCTGGCTTATGCTATAATGAAAGCTGAATCCCCTCTACAAATGTCTTTAATTATGATTTTGTTTCCCACTGTTTGATAGGATGAGCCCCCAATAACACTGAAGCAGGGATAAGTCAGCTGGGACATCCACCAGTGCCTATGCTCCCATTTCAAATCATAGACAGTCCTCACATCAAAGGTACTCTGTAGACTGTCTCTCTGGTCAAAGCAAACAACAAACAAACATGTGAAGCAGCCAATCACCGGCGCTCATGCTCCAATGAGAGGAGCTTATTTCTAAAGTTATGGAAATGGATTGGAACAGACTCACAGAGTGGGATATGAAAGCGGGGATTACACTGCACACCTTTGATACCACAAAGTTTTGATACTGATACCAAGTTTGTTTTTGTGCTTTAGACGTACATGAATTTTAAACACATCTCTCTGTTCTCGATAATACCTTAAAGACTGTAGTTTTCAAAAGGCACATTCAGATTGAGCTGTCCCTACAGTGTGTACAGACATGGTTGCAGAAAGTACCAGAGACTGTAATTTCATGCACTTTTAAAACTGAGTCCCTTGAAAGCCAGAAATCCCCTGACACACCTACACAAAGTAAGTTGAGTACAGATTGTTTGACAACTTGATCAAATATGGTTACTTTGGGATTTGAGACAGTTGACAAAGTTGTACTTACGCACTTACTTTTAATACATAGCCCTTTTCCCCAATTACACTGTGGTGACAAACATAATCGCTGCCTGGATTATTTTCAAAGGCAATTGGTTTTTGAGTGATTGAAGCACTACATTTATATAATGTGCAGAAGTCACGGAGGTGTTCTGGGTGGATGTCAGGTGTACAAAGCACAGGACATTGACATACGGAGTCTGAGGTTTGCATCCTGTCCAGCCTGTGGTTAGGTTCAGGCAACTAAAGCACTTTAGGTTAAGTAAAGTGAAAGATTGTGGTTTGGCTAAAATGTTTTTTTGTCACTGCAGATTTATTTCTGTATTAAACCAGACCACAATTGTTTTGTCAATAAAAATATTGAGTTATTAATAATCCATTCAACATCATGATACCTTTTTAAACATATTTGCTTTTGCAAAATAATTGAATATAAACATAATTTCTAGGAAACAGGGTTTTGCCTACATAGCCATGTTTTGGAATTGGGAAGCAACATGTTAGACATCCAGGTTCTCCTCAGAGCACTGTGTTTTTCACTTTTGTATGGTATTTGTATAAAGTCGTTTTCATTCTAAAGGCACCAACAGACTAAATGATAATAATAAGTGATGGCAGTTCTGTGTCAATAAATCAGCACTGCGTGGTATAACACATATTTTAATTAATTTATCCTAAAGCTGTGCAACACAGCCTATACTAAAATGCTTTTATGCTACAGAATCATGATAGCATTTCAGTATAGGCTGATGTCTATAGTGTAACTCCAGAGATACAGTATAGCCATATGCTCAAATTTCATGTGATAATAGGAGATCTTGAATCAAAGCACTTCATTGAATTTATTTATGAGTTTCTTTGATAAGATGTTAATGCCTATAGTCTATATGTGATGACATGTTTTGATGTTCAGATAGTGGAAAGGAGAGGTGAATGCTTTGCATCCAACCTCTCCACACAGACCATTTTAATGAGGCCTCATTGGACTGACAGTGTGGAAGAGGTCAGTCTGATGTTGTGTGAGGTGCAAGGAGAGATCACAGATTTCATGCAAAACTAGGCCAAGGTCAGCAGAGAATGTCAGCACTTACTGCAGATGCTGAGCACAACACTTAAAAATCTGATGAAAGGCAAACCTGTACAGGATGATCTTGGCAAGAATTCACAATGCATTGTGCACTGTCTTAGTTGAAATGGAGCCAAAATAGAAGCAGTTTTCCTTCCTGTGTTTTTTAACAATTGTTTTTCATAGTATTTTCCTCCAATTATTGACTGTATAGCATTTTGTTCAACATTCTCAAATGGCATTTGCATAATCACTTTCCAGCTTAAAGTAAATTGAATTGACAACACTCCCAAACTTACTGATTAAATTGGACATAGCAGCCCTTTTTCAGCATTCATAGAAGATAACGTAATGGTGCACTCTTGACAACGGTTGTCAATCTCTGCATGTATAGATTTTCACTAGTGACAAGACGTCTATACAGTTCGTATAGAGTATATGCGATAGGGTGTGAGCCATAATTATGCTTTGATTGAGTCAAATTTCGTTTTGTGTGAGTTGTATTTAAAAATACAATTCACTTGTGTTGAATATGAATAAACACTTGCCAAATGCTAAGACTAATTCTTGCATTATGTGCCCTCTTCCTTCGTTAACAAGCATACTTCTCTATACATGTACATACGCTTCCCCTTCCTTCTTTCAAACAAACAATACTTTGTTTGAGCTAATCTAAATCAAACATGACAGTCCCTACACTCTGTGGCACCCTCGGTCGAAAGCCAAGTTTGGTGTGAAGACCTTTGCTTTATGCCTATGTTAAGAAGACACACCCTTGTCACTTACAGTCTCTCCAATTCAGCAGATCAACATGATGGCTCCTCATCAGAGCCCTCTGGCCCCTCTTCAGGCTGCATGCACTCTCATCACTTTAGAAAACAGTAGATTTTGACTAAAGGCAGTAGGATGCTCCCCAAAACCATGAACCCATTTAAGTTGTTTCAAGAGCCAGATGGCAGTATCACATGGTCGGGAGACTAGTGCTAAAGATGTTACTCTTCCAGAAATTCCCATATAGCCCTTTCAAAATTAATTCAAGCACCACTGTGGGTTCTCAGAGTAGTAAAGCATCACTGTCACTTGTCAGACTAAATTACATCAAGATTGCGCGCGCGCGCGCACGCGCGCTCACACACACACACACACACACACACACACACACACACACACACACACACACACACACACACACACACACACACACACACACACACACACACACACACACACACACACACACACACACACACACACACACACACACACAAACACAAAGTCCCTTCTTGCAAAAAAGAGAAAGAAAAGACTCAGGCATCACCAGAAATGTATTGTCAGCATCTGTCTGGCATTCAGCCCTAAATAATACTTATCACATTCGTGCAACCAGTTTGCCTAAGAAATACAGTTTTTACTCAGTCCCCAACCACTTTCTTCATGACTGCAGTGAGATGGTTTTCTCTGATGTCCTTTTAAAAGAAGCACATGACCTTTGTGTGGGGCATCTTCATTTGTTGGCTGTCTTTCAGTATCTGCCTGCTAAAAGGTCACCTTCTTTGACAGAATGGGAAAAGGCATCATGTTTAGTTGACTAATGGTGAGTGAACTTTTAACTGTCGAGGTTTCTTAGCCTATTTTTTTATTTGCAATCTGTTGCAGTCTCAGGACAGTTGATGTGTATTCAAGCAGATGTATAGTGGGCGGCTCTTGAAATTCACAAACCTGACATTTACTGTGTCATTTTTAGATATTGCTGGCTAACATGGTATAAAGTACACATAAAACATAATGACAATGGTTTTTCTTAGAGGATGTCATGCTGCTCAGTGAGCCCTACTGAGCATAGAGTAGTGGAAAGTAACTAAGTACATTAATTCAGTACAATTTTAAGGTATTTCTACTTGTACTACTACATTGCAGAGGCATATACTTTACTATTAACTTCACTATATTTGACAGCTATAGCTACTGATTGCTTTTCAGAATAAATGTTTACATTCAAATATTATGATCAGCTTCTTATATGATATAGTAGTTCATATTTGCTCCATCCAGACCAGCTGCAACATTTGAATATCAATTCAATTCAATTACAGAAGTTATCTCAGACAACTTAGGTCTAGACCCTACTCTATAATTTACAGAGGCCCAACAATTCCCCCAAGAGCATGTATTTGGTGCTACACAGCAATGAAAAACAGGCAGAAAGCTTGGACAGACTTTGGCTCTAGGTGGGCAGCCATCTGCCTCGACCAGTTGGGGGGAGGGAAAGAGAAGAGAGAGAGAGAGAGAGAGAGAGAGAGAGAGAGAGAGAGAGAGAGAGAGAGAGAGAGAGATGCAGAAATACCATTCATAATAATTATAGCAGTGCGTAGAATGGAATGACATGATGAACAGTGGCATCAGAAATAATGAAAACAATATTATAATATTTAGTACTTTTAATTGAGTACACTTTTACTGAAAATACTGCCCTTTATGTAACTGCAATTTTCAATGTAAAACTTTTACTTCTTATGGAGAATTTTTATATGGTAGTATTTTTACTTATACAAAAGTAATGGATCTGAGTATTCCTCCACCACTGGATGTACTCTGTGTGTCTGACCTTTTATTTCACAAGTTTCATAAGTAGGAGCTACAGATGCAATTATTGGAAGTCTTCCACTAATCAGTTGTGCATTTCTCATTTCTCATTTCAAACATAAAAATCATTCCATTGAATGAACAAAAGATTGGGTGGTAATGTTTTACTCACTGTTAAATGTTATTATTCATCATTTATCATTAACTCTAGAAAATCGGGTATAGAGATGTTATGACTAGCATGCTGTTCTATTTCCTGACTTTTACCAAACATTATTGTTGATATCTAAAGAGGTTAAGTAGACATATTGCAGAAATGTACATACAAGCCTCACATTATGTTTCATCCAAGAGGAAACACACACAGGCACACCAACATGCATTTTGAATGAGGGTGAGCCTAGACGGACAGACCAACCTGGTCTCACGCCAGTTCGTGAAATGGTCACGTTATTTTGTTTTATTGATTTGTGTACAAGTCACGATTTCTTTTGTTTATTTGTGTACAGGTCACGGTTTTCGAATGTGACCATTTCACGAACTGCCATGACACACAACGGCTGCTCTGGGGGACGCAACAACAGGGAATTTAATTGCCACAACGGGGAAATGAAACGCCACACGTCGGCCACAACAACGGCACGGTTGTGGTTAGGAAAAGAAGAACGGGGAAAGGAACCGTCACACGCAGGAGATGTGGAAAACAACGGGATGGTTGTGGTTAGGAAAAGAATAACGGGGAAAGGAACCCGTTATTCTTTTCCTAACCACAACCGTCCAGTTGTTTTCCACATCTCCTGCGTGTGACGGTTCCTTTCCCCGTTATTCTTTTCCTAACCACAACCATCCCGTTGTTTTCCACATCTCCTGCGTGTGACGGTTCCTTTCCCCGTTCTTCTTTTCCTAACCACAACCGTGCCGTTGTTGTGGCCGACGTGTGGCGTTTCATTTCCCCGTTGTGGCAATTAAATTCCCTGTTGTTGCGTCCCCCAGAGCAGCCGTTGTGTGTCATGGCAGTTCGTGAAATGGTCACATTCGAAAAAAAAGAATAACGGGGAAAGGAACCGTCACACGCAGGAGATGTGGAAAACAACTGGACGGTTGTGGTTAGGAAAAGAATAACGGGGAAAGGAACCGTCACACGCAGGAGATGTGGAAAACAACTGGACGGTTGTGGTTAGGAAGAGAATAACACGGAAAGGAACTGCAACACACGGGACGCGATCCCCGGTCTCCGGGGTGAAAGTCTGTGTTGTTTGACCCATTCACTGCGTGGATTTTCGCCTTATCAATACTACTCGCTACTGTTATCGTTCTGTGATCACAAAATATGCTTCCCATTGAAATACATTACTTTAAAATTCGTGATCACCACACGAAAATAACGACATTAATTGTGTTCCATACACAAATCAATAGATTCAATAACGCCATGAGACTGGACTGGACAGACAAGGTAATTGCTCACAACCACAACAATTATTATATGGCAAAGTAATAGTTAATAATAGGGCTGTCAATCGATTAAAATATTTAATCGCGATTAATCGCGTGATTATCCATACTTAACTCGCGATAAATCGCAATAGCACATTTTTATTTTTTCTAAATGTACTTCAAAAAGGATATCTTCGTTTTTTTAATGGGCATTGTAGGCCTTTATTTGACAGGACAGCTGATGACATGAAAAGTGAGGAATAAACCTCTATACATGGGCGCCTCCTAGGGCTGGGCAATATGGAGAAAATCAAAAATCACAATATTTTTGACCAAATACCTCGATATCAATACTGCAACGATATTGTAGTGTTGACTAGTGGTGCTTTCACAAAATATTTACACAGTGAGATTTTTGATGGATAATCATCAGTAATGTGGATATAATGCCTACGTGGGTAAAGGCAAACAATAGAACAGTTACAGCAGTCTGGTAAGTTCAGAAAATGACATACTTTACTGTAATGCAGCCTTTAAAACCAGGAAAAGACAACACTTAGGCGATATTACGATATTCAAAATCTAAGACGATATCTAGTCTCATATCACGATATCGATATAATATTGATATATTGCCCAGCTCTAGCGCCTGCTCTACCAACTCAGCTATCTGGGCGCCCATTTTTCAAGATTTTAATGCTTTTATTAATATGGGTGTGGACAAATATGCTTACTTTATGCAAATGTTTATTATTATTGCAACATTCCAAAACAATGATGAATACTGTCTAGAATATTCTCCAGAATAACCTCAAAGGTACAGTATGCTCAAAAATATGCTGAAAGCATAATATGGCAAACTCAAGCCCATCATCAAGTAACATCAGATGGGCATATTGACCTGAAACACAATGTAGTGTCCCACTTTACACTTGTATCTCTTACTTATTTGTACTTCTTAAACTTCTTTTGTCTCCGTTGCAAACTATCCAGCATGGCCTGCCTTTGGCGAGGGGGAGGAGGGTTATCTGCATCAGCCAGCGAGTGGTATTTGAGATTCAACATACTCCAGTGCTAACTCCGTTCACATCGATAGTACTGTACATGCAAATAACTTTAGTCTTGCGGAGAGAACCATCTAGAACGGCTTTGAAACTGAACTTGCCATTCAAAATACCCTTTTCTTTATCCATTTCTGCTCAAGGATATTTGTTTCTGCTAGCCATCCACGTTACTGCTGCATCCCTTCCTGATTTCCCAAACTACGAAGTGGCCCAAATCACAGAGCGCCTGTGCCTTAATCGCGCATCAAAGATATTTGTACCGTTAAAAAGAATTTGCTTTTTTTATAATACTTTTTTGGGCTTTTCCGCCTTTAATTGACAGGACAGATAGATGAGAAAGGGGAGAGAGAGAGGGAAGACATGCAGGAAATCATCACAGGTCGGATTCAAACCCTGGACCTCTGTGTCGAGGCATAAACCTCTAAGTATATGTGCGCCTGCTCTACCCACCGAGCCAACCCGGCCACTTAATCATTTTGACAGCCCTAAAACAATCTTTTTTTTTTTCTGATATAAACATGTCTTATCTATTTTTCATGTGAGAATACTATCTTGCAATAACACATATCTATAATATATAACCCTGTACATCCCAACTGCAGGGGACCACAGTCTGCCATTTGCAGATGTTTTGACAATTTTTTAGCACATGTCTCTGAAACAGTGACTTGCTCTGACAGAAATAAACGTAGCAGTGAGGCACCCTGATGCTGACAGCTGGCGAGCCAAGTTTTTCTGCAACCTCTCCTCATTAATTCAGCTCAGGTCGATGGTCAGCTTGAAAACAACAGAGCACACAGACTCCCCTGCAGCGTTCTCTAACAGTTACGTCATATAAAATGATTATGATTCTAATAACGCTTATGTGTTAAAAGATATGTTAAATATGGGAAGGCAATTAAATTACCTCCTACTAGATATGGAACCTGCTGCCTCTGTGGACTGCATTGTTCTCATCACAATAAAAGCTATTTTTTTAATTAGTAACTGTATCACCTGATGGTGTAAAAACCCTCCCAGAGCGCACTAGGTTTAATAAATCAAAAGTAAAATTTACAATACTAGCCTTCTTTGTGTAAGAGGAAAATTCACTTCAAAAACTACACGATATCCAGAGCCAGTACCCAGACAATATTCTAAAGAGTAAATAAACTCAAAATGACCTTTTTGGTTTCTATTTGTCTCAGACTGCGCCTAAAGGTTAAATGGGTCCTGTGAAATGTTGATGCAACCACTTTTTAAATGTTGGGGGAAAAAAGCATGCAGTGCCCTGGATGAGGAGAAAAAACAAGAGGAAACTACTACAAAGTCAAGTATTTTGGGGACAAAATCATCTACATTCAGATGATTTGTCTGTCTCCATTTTACAAGCAGTTGGTTTGTCACTATGAGTCGCTCCTTTTACATTAATGTTTAAATAGTGATTTGATATATTGTTAATTTTAAATATTGAGTATAGCAGCTTTAAATTAGGAAACATTTATCCACTTGAGAGAAAATATGACTTGATTTTATTTGCGTACACATGCTGATGCAAAGCTTGCACTAAAGACAAAGAATTAATCCCTTACTCCCTAAAAGAGCCTGGGAATTGGAGAAATGTTGCCTCCTTTAAAAGTCTGCTAAGCCAAGATGGATGGATGGATGGATGGATGGATGGATGGATGGATAGATAGATAGATAGATAGATATATCCTGGCCACATTAAACCTAACCATGAAATTAGTGTTCGTGAGGTTTTGACATTATATTAGTTATACATTTACCAATTTGGAGACATAGAGGTTAGGGTGTCCATGAAAAATTACCAAATACCAGACAACATCAAGGGTAATGTCTGACACTATTTGGTGTGTATGTAATAATCACACTAAATCAGGGGTCTTCAACGTTTTTTAAGCCAAGGACCCCTTAACTGAAAGAGAGACAGAGCAGGGACGCCCTACTACATATATTGTATAAATAAAGTTGCATATTCAACTGGGCCTACAATAATGTTTAGGGTGGCCTAGAGCCTTTATACATACCTTTTTGCGTAGAAGATAAGTCATTAAAATAGCCTAACATTGTTGCCATGGCTTTATAAATCATGTTTTAATGTTAAAAATACATGTGGCACAGTGAATCTTTAGGATGAACTGTATCTGTGGATTGCCTTAGTGACTACCTTACCTATAGGCCATTAAACCTATCATCAGTGGGGATTTAAATGTTCTAATATTTTGTTGGATTCATGTCAAGACTTTTACATTTTTGAAAAAACTTTAAAAAAATTAACAATAATTTGGAGACAGTGTACTATGGCCCCCTTGCATTGATTCTGAGGACCCTAGGCGGTCCTCAGAGTCAATGCAAGGGGGCCATAGTACACTGAAGAACGTCGCTTTGGTGGATCACTGAGTCTGTCTGCTGCCAGCACTGCATGCAAGGACACTCGTCCCTCAAGGTTTTGGAAATAGGTGAAGTAGGACAACAACAAGTCTGCGTTGTGTGTCTATGTGCAAAATATAGCTTCTTTCTTTCTTGTTTTTACATCTACCATGACTGTAAGACCATGTGTTAGCTGTTGCATATACATTTTTAATGTTCCATGTATAGGACTGAGGGGAATTGCTTTTCTGTGAATGTATTTTCTATTTAATGAAATATGTACTAATAAAGTTCTGCTTGCTTTGGTCCTATTAAGCATTGTGTAGGGATGAGGGACTGGCAAAGTGCTTTCTCAAGGAATCATCCAGAATAATTGTTTGCTTAAATTTAAAGTCTCCACAATCTTTTAAGTTCCATTATATTTACAGGGTATCTCTGTGTTCTGGCTACCACACAGACACTCTAAATGCACTCACAGACAAAGAAAGAAATCGCTGGCTATGCTACCTAGTCTGCTATTCAGCCCCATCCACATGCAAGGAGCACTACCCCCTGGAAAACCCTTCCTCCTTGAGAAGTCTTTGTAAGCTCAATCACTTCCAGACAAGTGGGGCAGAGATTTGCTGCTGTGCACAATGGATGAAATACTCAGTGGGAGATGTGTATTGGATGTTCCAGAAAATACCAGAAATCATGAATTATAAGAAGTACACAAAAATGCTTTTATGTCTGCCTTTTACTCTGCTTTCAAAAATGTATTGGTAATATTATTTGGCTTAACATGTGTTGACATGTGCTGTATGTGCTTTTACTGGCGATGACACAAAGTGGAATTTGTTGTGACTGGTACGAATTCATAGCGGGATTCATTGAATGTGTCTTTTTTGTTGGATAAAAAGATGTTCCCAATGAATTTGCAGGTGATCGAGTCATTTCAGCATCTTCACATAATCCGTCTTTTTGTCCCTGGTTCCTTATTTTGGGGTACCAAAGGTGTTCGTGTGGATTAACATAATATTCAGTAATTTTTCATGTGTTGAAAATGATGTACAGTGACTTCTAAAGAAATGCAGCGCCTGCTTTGTATTAACTTTCCACATCACAGTGTCCTGTGCCTTGTTTAGTCTGTTAGGCCCCCTTCTTGCCATCTTAATGAAAAAAGCTTTAGTGGACTGTCCGTCGGACAAACAAGTGACACTGTGGCTCACATCTACTGACAGATCAAAGGATATTTAATAGCTGGAGTCACAAAAACCTGGATTCAAGTCAAGTCAAGACAATTTCAACTTTTTGTTTAGGCAGAGAAAGAGAAACTGGTATCCTTTGTATGGCAAGACATTTCATTGCATGGAAAAATAGATACATTCTTGATTCTGTTTCTTGTTTTACTAAATCCATTTCAGTGACACTTGCTTTGTTTTTAATGAAACCAGCCTAAAATACATCTCAGTTTTTGAAATGGCTTTAAACTTTGTGTCCAAGCGTAGGACTTGGAACTTGACCCCTCGGCCCCACTTTCAGCTAATGCTTATCTAGAATCATGTATGCTACTGGGCTTATGAAGGGTGCCACTAAACACCAAGACTGTTTGGAGCTGCAAATACCAAATAATGGCACCGAGATGTCTGTAACTGTAAGTCTCAGTTGTCCTCTGAGCAAACTGCAGTCACTGGCCCCAGAACAAACTCCTCTAACCTCGTGGGATATTGGGTTACTACATAACTGATCAATACATGAGCTATTTAAAAGGTCATGCAAGGCTTGCAAGGAATGGTACTTATAATGTGTCACAGTGATAATTAACAATCCACCTATGCAAGAAATAGGAGATTTTTTTAAATTGTGGTTGAGACCAATGATAGGGAACTTTGTGTGTGATTGCACCTTTATACATAAAATCTTAGATCACCATTCATCTCAGAAATAACAGGCTCATGTTACATCTGACACCGGTGGCTTGAAAATGCATATTTAGCAATCCGGCAATGAAGCCCAATTGAGCACATTAGCTCAAACACATGCAACAACCTTAAGGGAAAGACAGTAAATATTTAGATGAAAAAAAAAAATTGTTATTGGATGAGTAAAACTCTGTAATCTCATTTGCATAGTCCCTTGGGAAAGCTACTACAGTATGTGCTTTTTAAACTCCTTTGAATAGCCACTCTTCATGAAAACCTACACTTCACATGCCCTGCAGCAGAGGCTGCCTGCCAGTGCAAATTTTTGTAAAGACACATTAATAACCGACAGAACAGATAATTTACATAGCAAGAGGTATGAACGTAATAGTTTCTGTTTGCGAATGATCAGGTAAGTAGTATTCCTGATACATTGAGCATTCTTATCTATCTATCTATCTATCTATCTATCTATCTATCTATCTATCTATCTATCTATCTATCTATCTATCTATCTATCTATCTATCTATCTATCTATCTATCTATCTATCTATCTATCTATCTATCTATCTATCTATCCATCCATCCATCCATCCATCCATCCATCCATCCATCCATCCATCCATCCATCCATCCATGTAAACCTATGATGCTTTTTCTTCCAAATCTTCACTTTCATAGTGTAATTTTGTTGTAGTTCCCCAGCACTAAAATATTAATGATCCCTAAACGTTTCCTATAGCGCCACCATGAGGTTGACATTTATGGTTTTGGGAGACATGTCTTCATTGGAAACATCAGCATTTTAACATTGTCCTGAGCATGTTAGCATGCTGACTGAAAGCACTCTTGTACTCTTGACCCTGGATGTTGACTGGTATTTGATCATTTTCACTGACACCCTAACCTCTCTGTTTCCAAATTGGCAAGTTTATGTCAAAACGTCACAAAAACTAATTTCATGATTAGGTTTAATGTGGCCAAAATACATTCAATATGTTCCTTTATAGATTGTACTATTGCTTTCATCTGGCACAGTTCTTATGTACAGAAAAAAAAGAAAAGTAAATCATGGCCAATTCATTAGACAGATTGATTACATTCATTAGATACAAGCATCATTAATCACTGGGGAGGAGAATTAGGCATTTTGTTGGCACCATAAAAAGCTTTGTATACCACATTAAAGAAACAATTATAGTGAAAAATACAAAACCAACAGGTATGTGTATATATATATATATATATATATATATATATATATATATATATATATACAGATATAAAACAAATGTTATTCAGTAATGTGATGAGTAATGTGAAGTTACAGGTGCTGTAGCAGAGTCATCTCTGGATGATCTCATGTTCTATATTTTTTTTTAAAGTTGCCTAGAATAAAGGGACATCCAGTTAGCATTTTCATTAATACTCAATATGACAGCAGCTGGCATTTCATGTGTCACCTCCTCTGCGGTAAATCAGTCTGCCATTACGAATGGAGCGACCGCTGACAAGACATCAAATCATTCGGGCCACAGCAACCAGCAGGTGACCGCACCAACAAGCGGGTGCAAATGGCTTTAAATAGGGCTTTGCAAAATGTCAGTTTCCACACATGACTGAGCAATCTCCACACCCCTAACTCTGACTAACACGCCCCAACCCTGCCAGGTCTGGCACAAGAGGTACTAAACAGGTCAAGCTACAAGAGGTTTCCAGCCACACTATGCAAGCTGTTGAATTGACAGTCAATTATGTCTGTAAGGGACTGTAAAGCCTTGCAAGATCCATTTGCAGAATGATCAAGGAGGTGACATTAAATTGTGAAGGTAAAATAAAGACAAAAACACAGTGTGTGTGTGTGTGTGTGAGTCTGTGTCTGCATATATATAATCATAGTTTACTGTAACCTTGTTTTAGTTGTAAGGAAGTCAATTGGGGGGAAGCGTTTCTAACTAGGAACAAAACTGGTCTCCTTTTTGTTTTGCCTGCCTTATTCTACCTCATATCCTACAACATTTGAGTATATACTACTAATATGCTTTGCAAATACGTTTTAGAGGTAAATTAAGCTGAAGGAAGCTTGAAGCTTATGTGAAGCTTGAAGATGTTTCACTCACTTTTTAAATTACACACTAGACTTTTTTCAGATTGCTGACTGCTGGGTTGATAAACTATCAGCTGTTAGCTTGGAAATATTTTCATGAATTGTAGCAGACACATCAGAAAGACCAAATTCAACAACCTCAGACTTAACTTCTGTGCCAAACTGCAACATGTTTCAATTTGTGACTTTCTCCTCTTAGAATATTGGTCTCAGTTCTAGAAATCAGAATGGTAGTTTACACCGCTTCATGGTCACATCAGTTTTGGAAAGTGGAGCTGTGTTCACATATATATAAATGTATATATATATATATATATATATATATATATATATATATATATATATATATATATATATATATATATAAATGTATATATATATACACACATATATATATATATATATATATATATATATATATATATATATATATATATATATATATATATATATATATATATATATATGTAATATTCTAATATTTATCAAGACATTTCTACACATTGTTCTACCGATAAGGCACTGGATGTTCATTATTGAGCCACTGTACACAAATGTCTGCCCAAAGCGTTAAATCTACCCTGTGGCTACGTACGTAGGTATGTGGAGACACAGACCCTACGCCGTAGCCTGACGTGCACCTCTCCAAAGATTTTACTACACGTCGCTCGGCCATGGCTTGGTAGCGTTGCATTTCCCCCTACTCCTGGTTCTCCTTCTCCATAAACAACATAAACCGTGATCAGAAAGCACAGTGGAGACACTTTTGTTTCTCTCACTATGTCTCTAGTCAGTAGGCTACTCGCTCTGAAGCTGATCGCCGTCACTCTCCCACTCGCTGTACTACACACTCCCCACACACACACACATGCCGGGCCTCCTAAGAGATCGATGCACACACCAGCGCACAAGTACAAACTTCAGGCCACTTATGTAGGCTACGGCAAAAGCTCTGCGTGGAGTCTCCGCACAACCATAAATCAAGCTTAATTTTATTCTGCTTATCCTCAGACCTCCAACAGTATGCATACTCATACTCTTCCTGCTTAAATCATTATGTTTCAGATGCAATTACATCTGCAATTCAAAGCGACAGTGAATGCAGTGATGCATGAGCTCGTTTGCTATGCTCCTGGTGAAATACTATATAGGAAATGTCTTTTATTTAGCAGCTTCTCTTCTTTATAGGGTTGTTTTGTCTCACAGCTGGGTATCATTGATTTGCATAGCGAGAGACAGAGAATGAAGAAACCTAATTCTCCTGTTATCAGCATTTCTCGGTCACTCAATCAAGCCTTATCGTAGTGCACTGCTGGTTGTGTAATGACAGTAATACATTTAAAAAAAATATAAGTTTCAATAGTTTCAAGAGGGAATAACATTCTGCTTAAACACACAGAAAATGAATACACCTGTGCTTAAAGTAGCATGTCAGCTGAGAAAGAAAATACCAATATTTTCCTTCCTTCTGATCATAAATCACTTATGTCTCAGTAGCATTTATATTTTTGTTCTTTAGAAAATGAACTACATGAAACATTTCCAGATACAATTAACCTCCATCATACTGTCCTCTCATGACAAACAACATCAGTTGTTTTGGCAAATGCGTTAGTGTTATTCAGCTATAGAGTCTGCAAAGGAAGGAGGTAATGGTGAATGGTTAGATCAACGAAACACCTGGCTTCGACACGGGTGACCGCTTCCAGTTTCTAACCAACTGTCAACACTGGTTTCTTTTACCATGGCCACAATTGATCAAAAATCCCCTATATGTGCACAAGGAGATGAACAAAGGGTTGAATAAAGATCAATGATGATCGCTGGAGGTGTTGTAGCAAGGAACCCAGGGGGTCAGACATACCGGGTGGGGGAACACTTTGCTGAGGCTTCACGGCTTCATCGACCACCCTGTGGTTCCTGCAATGAGAGAGGAGGACAGGAAAATTAAAGGGGTTTGAAGGAAAAGGTTACAAGACAACCAGGAGAGAGATGGGAGTTAGACACACCTATATACAGTAGGAAGAGATAGTTGGATTAAAGCAAGGTATGACCTTTGTTCATGAACCTAAGTTATAATAACTTTACAGTATAGAATGTCTTCTGTACCTCTGGAGCAGATTTCTAAGGTCTGAGAAAATAACCCTGTCATCATCTCAGCTTGGGCCTTAGACTTGGATATGAATTTATAACAGAAACACTTGTGGGTGTTGAGTTTAAAAGATGTGGGCATTTATCAGAGGTCAAATAAAAGATGCTATTGAGTTGAATTATGGGAACCTCAGGATAAAGCATCTCTTGAGCTTGACCGATACATACTAGACCCCATTTACACCTGGTATTACATTAGATCTTTATCTGGATATCCTATCTGCATAAGACAATCCCATATTAATGCAAGGTGTATAGCTCGCAAACCACAGTGAGATAAGTATGCAATTGGATTGGTCACACCAAATTTAAGTGGTTTGACCCACATTGTGACCTACGGAAGCCGAGAACGGCCATGGTTTTTCTTTTTAATGTACTGTTATCTCGTGATAACAACTTATTACTTCATTATCTCGAGAGATTTCTTTTTCTTATGGATTTTGTTTTTTTTGCCTAAGACACATCCATTTAACCCCAGGGAATGGGGCTCCATAAGCGGATAGAAATCTGCCGTTTCTCCCTCTACTTCTCCGGTCAAATACTTGGAAAAAAATCCCACTAAGACACCCTTCCATTTAACCCGAGGAAGGGACTCCATGAGCGGATAGAGGTCTGACGTTTCTCCCTCCTCTTCTCCGGTCAAATACTCGGGAAAAATCCCACCACAACACCCTTCCATTTAACCCGGGGAATGGGGATCCATAAGCAGATAGAAATCTGACGTTTCTCCCTCCTCTTCTCCGGTCAAATACTTGGAAAAAAATCCCACTAAAACAGCCTTCAATTTAACCTGGGGAATGGGGCTCTATAAGCGGATAGAGGTCTGCCATTTCTCCCTCCTCTTCTCCGGGTTAAATTGAAGGCTGTTTTAGTGGGATTTTATTATCTCAACTGGTTGTAATCTTTACACATTTAAATATATTTTTAACTGATTCACGATGCAACGTTACATCCCTAACAAACAACGTAAAGAATTCAATTATACAATTCAACTATTGTTGAGTGGAGTGCAGTTATTCAGTGTGCTACACAGTCCAAACAAATAAATTATAGTAAGCACAGACAACATTTGTTGCATATCCAAGCTGTAAATGACTGCCGATTTATACTTGTTCTCTTTGGAAGACCACTTACCATCATTATGGGAATCACTGGAAGAGGATCAAACTCCAGACTGATTCTCAGACTCAAATTAGTAGTGTAGGGTTTTCAAAATCCCACAGGGAAACAGTAGTTATAATTATTTTTAGCACATTCAACTGGTGACTCTGTGGCCTTCTCTTAAATCCACAAAATCATTTGGCCTTTCCGGATGGAGAACGGAAAGTACCAAAGTGATTAAAAGACAAAGAAGGGATTGCATTGGACCAAATTGGACTTTGGACTATCATGAACCTTTCCATTATTCAAACAATTTTATTCAGGCTGAAGAAAGATTTAAGCAGCTCTTTAAAATCATGGTCCATTGGCATGAAACCCACCAGCTGCAAATGGTTTTCAGTCTGGCAGGAAAGACATAATTAATGATGCCCATCTAATGACTATTAGCTAAGTGTGGCCCAGAGCAAAGGGGCAAAATGATGATTTTAATGAAAATCATCAAATTGAACCATTCATTGGACAATTATCTGTAAATTTGTTTAAAGTATTTGATTGAGTGCTAGTAGATCCTTACACTGGTTAGCTTAGGACTCAAGAGAGAGCAGTGAAACTGAGTACTTTTGTCTCTTGAAGCACTGTGAAGGCAAAAATCCACACTAAATGCAATGGGCAGCATGATTATAAATGTGGTTTTCGACAGTGTCAAAGAGTCTATGCAGGGGCATTCACATGGAATACATGGCTCTGTATTGTCCTCTAGTTGTGCCTTAGTTAATTATTTATATATTATAAGTGTCTATTGTGATTTTTTTCCACTGCATGCAAGTGGCCTGCCACTCTGAAAGGCTGATTAGCATTGTTTGGTCAAACACTGTTTCTGTTATTGGCTGCGTGCCTGTCTGTCTCTGCATTCATTCTGAACAATGACAAACATGTCGATTCAGAGTGCACAATATAGTTAAGTAGTTCCCTTTCCCAAGAAGCACCAATCTGTCAGCCACGCATTGTAGAAGCAGCCACTTTACATATATGCACTAAACAACTCTACTGCAAAAACTCTTTGTCTAGTTTGTGTTTAGCCATGATAGCAATGCAGTTTCAGTGATGGCAATGTCAGTCTGTCAGTTTGCCCACCATTGTCTAGACTGAAATATCTCAACAATTATTGGATGGATTGCCAAGACATTCATGGTCCCCAGACAATGAATCCTAATGAGTTTAATGATCCCCTGGCCACGCCTCCTCATTTACACTGACATGTGTGAAGTCCAAATGAAAAGCCAATGTTAAATCGACATCGAAAAGCCAAATATTAAATCCAAATTAAAAGCCAATGTTAAATTGAAGTCGAAAAGCCAAATATTAAATCCAAATGGATAAGCCTAATGGAAAATTAAAAAAAAATTATATATATATATATATATATTAGGGCTGTCAGTTTAACGCGTTATTAACGGCGTTAACGCAAACCCATTTTAATGCCGATAATTTTTTTAACGCTCGAGTAACGCATAGAGAGAGCAACGGGATCTGTTAGTCCACTTCTTTAACTGTCTATGGCCACACCATGTCCCGCCCTACGAAGCAGCTGATTGGTTTGGTTTAGGCATTTCACCGCGAGTGGTGAGGATAGTGGATTGGTCAGGGGATAGGACCTGAACGAATGGAGTTACGTTACCTTCGACGCCTGGCCAATAGTAGTGATTGAAGGGCGGGTCTTGTAATTTCGCAGACCGCAAACAAACCAGACACAAGCCGCGGCCGGTTTGAGCTTGCTAGCCGCGTAGCTAGTAGGCTCGTGACGGCGATTATCTTCAGAGCGAGCGAGTAGTGACTCTACAGTCAGTGAGAGAAACAAATGAGGCAGTACTACCTGTAGTACTATCTGCAGGACTATCTGCAGTACTACCTGCAATGGAACATCGAGGTAACAGCGTTACATTATGTGACAGATTATTAGATCCAAGTGTGAATGTTAGTGTGAAATTGAACATAACGTATATGACAATGTTGTTTTCAATAAAAAAACAGTCACAAAGCAAGCCAATCTACTTTTCCATGCTGATAAGAGAATTAAAATGAGAAAATATAATGGGACAAAAAGAAATCAAGGAACATTTAGAATAGATAAAAATGTGCGATTAGTTGCGATTAATTGCGAGTTAACTATGACATTAATGCGATTAAATATTTTAATTGCTTGACAGCACTAGTATCTTTTGGTATGCATTTCAGAAAAAAAATGGTTAGGATTCAGGTGAAATTGCAAATAGTGATTAATCATGATTAATCCACTGAAAATTCTGATTAATTTGATTACAAATTTTAATCATTTGACAGCCCTAATATATATATATATATATATATATATATATATATATATATATATATATATATATATATATATGGTCCGTGTACTTTTTCATTCATTTGATTTTCATTTCATATACAGAAATTAAAAAACAATTATTAATATTTCAATATTTGATTTTCGTTTTAAAATACAAAGCGTTTTTTTCCTTTTCATGGTCAAACGGGGATGAGATAAATTTAAAATATGCTTGAATTTTCTATTTCATATAACAAAATATAAAATCAGTCGAAAATAGAAATGAAAAAAGGCCTGTTTTTTCATATTCAGAGACTGGATGTTGTCATTTCCACTGCAAGAGCGCCAGCTGGGATCATCAAACCTCCGGTGCTCTGGGTCTAATTAGCTGCTGCCGTTTTCTAGCAGAAAGCTAGCAGCTAGCCATCAGCCCGTTGTGACCATAGATATAATTTAGACATAGACATTTATTATGTCTATGGTTGTGACCCGGGTCCCCGGCAGCCTACTGACTGATTCTGGTCCGTGTGCGAAGCTAGTGTGACCTGCACTAGCTAACATTAGCTAGACGACTCTGCCCAGCTTGTGTTTTATTTATGGCTGTATTAAGGTTTTATTTCCTTTGGCAGATATACAGTGATATGGTTTGATGCACTACGCCAGGGAGGCTAGCTAATTGCTTTTAGTCTGAGTCTGTAAGATAACCAAACTTAATTTAAATTTAACGTGCAAATAGGGAAATAAATATGTAACGTTACACGTAAATGAAGTCCCCTGAAATAAATAAAAGTAAAACATATGTATTTAGGCTATTGAACTAGGCTATATTGACTAATTTATATATTTGTATTGCCTCATTTATTCATTTCAGGATGTATTTCATAGCCATATTTATGTATATTTATGTAAAGAGGTGCAAAACCAACGGAGCATCAGTCGCTCGGGAAGTTGGGGTAGGTTTCCTTCAACTGCAGATAACACTGCAAAGCGGAAGCTATCTTCAGCATGGAGTCAGATGAGTCCATACAGTCTATGGTCACATCATGTTGGAGCCATTTTCAGCGCAAAACCTCCTCACATTTCTTGCAGAAAATCCTCTTACACCCCCACTTCCCTGTGATATGCGCACAGAGATTTCTACACACACTTTTTTTCGCCATGTCTAAAATCACATCGTACACTCACTGGGGCTGTTGCCTTGGAAATGACAACATCTGGTCTCTGAATATGAAAAAACAGGCCTTTTTTCGTTTCTATTTCCAAGTGATTTTATTTTCTGTTATATGAAATAAAAAATGAAAATTAAAGCATATTTTAAATTTCGGAAAAGCGCCTTGTATTTCAATTTTCAAATTTTGTATTTTAAAACGAAAATCAAATAACCATTCGTTTTTTGTTTTTTAATTTCTGTATATGAAATAAAAATCGAATGAACGAAAAAGTACACGGACCATATATATTTTTAATTTAGCCAAATGGAAAATTTAAAAAAATAATATTTTTAAGTTGATCTTGCTTCATTTTCTCTTTGGACTTTCAATTTCTCTTTGGACTTTCAATTTGGATTATGAATAAATATTTCCTCCATAAACATCAGCATGTTAACATTGTCATTGTGAGCATGCACCACTGTGCACTACATCCTCGCAAAGCCACTAGTGTGGCTGAAGATTCTTAGTCTTGTTTGTCTCTTTTCAATTCTCATGTAAACTGAACATTTAAACTACATTTATGTGGTTGATACTTGTAATATGATCAATAGATGAGACATTGATCATACTAATATGCAAAAGACAGGGAGGAATGATGTCACATATGCCTTTTTCTATAAAAGAAATAGAGTTGGCGTTCGATTGTCCAACAGACCTACAAATGGAAACAAAACAAATACACAGACATGGGTAAACCTTCAATCCAATTAAGCATTACCATTGAACACCATTGCACCACTAATGGAATCTCACATTGCAGTCTTTCTAAAATTAACAAACATCACAAATTGATCATGGCAGTTCGGCTCTACATGGTGGCTTTTCAATCCTCCTTCCTGTTGTTTGATGTCCAAAGCGGTTCCAATGCAGTACGTAGTTTAGGATTTGCAGATGTTTTGCACTTCCTATTGCATTGTGTGGAAGGGAACAGCAGTGGGAGCAACAGCAAACAACGTCACTTCCACTTTCCTGCTTGTGAACAAAGCCGACAAGCAGGCAGAGATTTACGAGGTACAATCACATTTATCTACGACAACTGGGACAAGGCTAGTGTAAGCTGTCTCTCAACTGGCTCTGAAAGACTGAAAGCCGGAAAGAGTGAGGTAAAGACACAGAAAGTGATAGGGGAGGGGGGGTTACTCTGGGTGGAGAGAGAGCATGAATATGATGCAGTAAGCAGAGTGCAAATTAGTCTGGGGGGGGGGGGGGGCTTCAGCAGTAGAAGTCAAGTGCTGAGTTCTTTGTTTTCCAGTTGCTCACATAGCCTGTAAGAAAACAGGGTGACTAGTCAAAATTTGCAGCCTGTGCCAAGCCCCCCTGTCCTACTTGTTTGTCCCAGATCTGCTGATGCAGTCCTCTCCCTCTTTTTTCTCCAGCTGTGGGCATTTATTATTCAAACTAAATTCCTTTTGAATTATCCCTCTCCCGTGTTTTGCATAAGGATTAGCAATGCAGCACTTGTTATGTTATTTTTTTTCAAAGCAATATCCAAATATTCGAGTAACATTAAATAGGATTCAAGGTGGAATTTATTTTATCTTTCCATTTTGCGGGACAGTTTCCCATTTAAGCGCTTTTTACAGGGCGCATAGTCTTCAATAAGATCACTCAACACAGCTCAGTATGCTTAGTGCTGAGTGGATCTTGGCCTGTCCAAAGATGTAAGAGCTACTCCCAGAGGGAAAACAATGCAAAGCCAGCTGCATCTGTGCTGCATCACAAGGGGTAGTTCCCCATCTTTTCTTTTTCTACTCAACTGAAATCCATTCATCCATCCATCCAACATCATTCGTTTATCGAGGATCAGGTCGCGGGTGCAGCAACTCCAGCAGGGGACCTGAAACTTGGTACCCTGGTATGGTTAATATGTTGTATTACTTTGTATTCTGCAATTGTCTTAATTATTTCAAGTGTTAATAATGTGTTGGTAATTTATGAAATCTTTTTTGTTTTTTATTAATTAATTGCTATATGCTGTATCTGTATCTGCAATGTAAGCTTAGTGTAAAATTCAACCATTGCCCACAGCACAGTAAGCTAGAAAAAGGTAGTACATTGTTGTTTACAGTATATTGCATGGCCTTGTTTTCTTGTGTGATGATTCTTACTCATGCCCTTGACAGTATTCCCCTTCCCTACACCTCATCAAGCCATCAGCGATACTAGACTGAACATCATAACATGAAGCCAATAGGGCTTTTCTGAAGGGATTCTTGGAAGTTCATTAAAATCGTATCTGAAGATGTTTTAAGTGATGTGATTAGCCTTCTGGAGGACCCCAGAGTTTGTGTGAAGCATCCCACTGGTTGATATCTCATCCTCTTTATAATTAATTTCTTTACCCCGAAAAACAGCATCAGATACTGTTCAGATATCCTAAGAGGTATTATGCAACAATTACACTGAGGATTGTATTATTAACATGATAAAGAGTCAATGTTCCAGGCTTGGCAAAATAGACCCAGCCTTTCTATTTGCACTGCAACAACTACACCAGGTAATGTAGACATGTTGCCTTTATATACATTGTTGTTTTCTTGTCATATATCCTCTAAAATGCAATCGACTTTTAGATCCTTTTGACTCAGTATTCTATATACAGCCATGTCAACTTCAAAATCTCTTTTTTGGCCAGATTTAATTACCCTAAGGTTGAATCATGGTTCATTTAAATTGTCCTTAAATCTTGCAGGACTAACTACCTTTTTACCTTTGTAATTTCCTGGAGACCAATTGCATTCTCTCAAAATCCTATCACGTACTGCAACAACTTTGCCGTTTGCAGTTAATTATTTCCGACTGTCACTGAGCTATTTCAGCATTTTCTACATGACCCTGCTAAGCCAAGCACAGCACTTCTCAGTGCTCTCTCACTCCTGTGTTGACTAAACTGCACAGTTACTCCCTGTTCTCTCAAAGACCATTTCTTTCCCACTTTCCCAAGGCTATCCATATAACCTGAAAGTAATCCAGTGATATGCACCTGCTGCCATGATCAACAGCAAGACTGCCACAGGGGAAACGTAAACAACGAGAAAACCCTTCGGCTATGTGGTTTCCTGTTCTCTGGCAAGTCAATTAAGCAGCAAATGACCCCTAGAATCCACTGTAATAAGCCAAGCACTACAGAATTGCCTTTAATATATCATGATGATGACAGTAATTGGATTGGACGGTTGATTGCATTTTATCAAGCTGTAGAGATACTTCAGTACCAAAACAATAAAAATAAAAGCGCTTGCAATAAAAGGAGTTGTAAAATTCATTATTTTTAGTTAAGTGGTTCGGGGGGACTTTAGTTTACCTTGGGGCTAAAGAACAGACCTGAAAAAGTAACGGTTGTAGTGCACTTCCTTTTTTGTGAGTAAGCCACCTTATATTTCTTTAAAGACAAAATCCAGATGATTATAGTGTACTTAATATTGATAACTCAAAATTACAGTGAAGTGATCCATGTTGATCCAGTGCAAGGAAAGGCAAGTTTATTTGTATAGTACTTTTCAACAATACAAGGTATTGAGGAAAGAAACACACGGCAACACAAAAGTACCAATTTAGAATTGATTTAAAAGAGTAAACTAAAATACATTAACATAAGATGACATAGAATAAAACAGATGAAACAAGAGAATAAAAGTTACAGTGCAGTGCAAAATGTAAATAAGTAGTCTCAAATTTAATTCAATGAAAGGCAATGGAAAACAGAAAAGTTATTTATTAGTCTACAAAAGTATCTTAAAATGAATTATCCAACAAACACAAAGCCAGTGTAACAATCTTAGAACTAGAGTAAAGTTTGTAATTGTTTTAATGTAGCAATTAAAATGTAGGTCTGAGTCTATGACTACACCAAGATTCCTTAGCACTGAGTTTTTAACGTTCTTTTTTTTACTACAAAAACATTACCTCAGGTTTATCTTTTTTCTTATTTATCTGTGTTTAATTATTTTAGCTCATCCAATCATTGATTTGTTCAATGCACCTACTAATGCTTGTATGGAACAACAGTCACTTGGTGATATCATATGAATGTGTATTGTCTGCATAGTTATAGCAAAATATTTTGTTGCTTCCATAATCTGAGCTAGTGGGAGCATGTAGATGTTGAACAGAAGAGGCCCAAAAATGGAGCCTTGGGGAACTCCTTTTTGTATGCACAGATGTAATTACTAATCGGCACAGAGTAGACCCTGTTCTTTAATTAGGATTTAAACCAGTTTGGTACTATGCCAGAAAGTCCCATCCACTTTTCCAGTCTGTCCAGTAATACATTGTGTTCGCAATGTCGAATGCAAACTAAAACATTTTCACTGTGTGTTTAAATGGATGTCATTCAAGACCTTAACAAGATCAATCTCAATGCTGTGGTCGAAATCCTGATTGGAAAACATAAAAAAAAATGTATTTAGGGCCAAGAAGGTGTTAACATTGTTGGAAAAAGCCTGAATGATTTTACTTTAAAGTAGGAGTAATTTTGTTTATGAGGTGTCTACAATGTTCTTTTTTTAAGAGTGGCTTAATAACTGCAATTTTCAGGGCCTGTGGAAAAATAGCCTGAGAATAGAGAAGTTTTGACTATTTACAGAAGATATAATGCCATGCGGTTAAAACACTTTAAAAAAAAGTACATAGTAACAAGGATGCAGAAGGACGATTTAATTTGCACAATTCCGGGATCAAATTGTGTCACGCCTTGAATTTGTTTTAGGTGGACAAAATACAGACCTGATATAAATATCTAATATGTAGGTACTGACAGTTTGCTTGACAGCAGCAGCTGGTAAATTAGAGCTACCTGTTAATTGCACTGTTGTTTGGTTCAAATGTGTCACACATTTTGGGGTAAGTTGGGAGAGAATGATAATTACTTCAATCACAATTTATACTGTTAGTTTGCACTTTGTAGAGGAGTAACACAACTAACTTTCAGTTGTACAGTAGCATGGCATTCCTGCCACCTCATATCAACGGTTGGCCCTGTTGACTTAATCCAGCTTTGAGACAAACAGTAACAGTGTCCACCGTTGACACAACTGTTATCACTGCAAAGGGAATATGGTCAACGGTTGCAATGTTCTCTGACTTTGCAGCACTTGTGCAACAAGTTATGGCTTACTCCTACCTTCTTGTCCTTTTCATTTTTATGTAACATCTGTAGCTTTGACAAAAAAAATGTTTTGTTGTCATCAAACTTTGATAAAAGCGCCTTCTGTTTGGTAGAAATTGATTTGAAAAGTAGATTTGAACATGTTTGGTGCTTCTGGCAGATGAGTTTAAAATTTTGTGAGAAACTAATGATAGAAAAGATGCAGCCAAAAGTCAACTTATTAAATGAAGAGCAGAAGGCAAGAAGTGTCTCTTGCAAGGTGTGGGTGATTTTACACTTTCAACATGTCAACAAGGTAAAAAACACCTTTCACTGTGCTTTTATAGTTATGGAAAAACATTTGCGCTCTGCTTGCAGCACAGACTCTGATCACAGTTGTTCATCATGGCACAGCATGGGAATTCAGTATGGGTGCAGTACATGTGCATCAAGCAGAATGTGAAACTCATTCAATTGTTTTTACAAGAATGTGTTCCAATTTTGAACTTGGTGAATTAAAAAGATAATCAATGAAAATGAATCTCTGACTGTCTCCTTTTGGAGGTCGGTTGGCCAGCCACACTTTAGCATACTTCCCAGGGAGAGATAGGCTGAACTAGGCTTTATTATCTGTGTTTAGGCTTTGTTTACCTTAAACAGTCATCTAAACGTAACGCCTCCAGCATGAGTTTAAATACACCTTGAGGAAGAGAGGAACTTCAGAGAGTTGGGACGGCACTGCACAATAACACATCATGGTTAAACTGCACTGCCTGCTTAATTGTCCCCTCAATTGAGTGTTCATTAAATGCTTCTGTGTAAATCATAAATCTCCCGAACCTTCATGTATGTGAAATGAGTTGTGCTGCTCCTGAGTTTTTCCTTAACAACATTATCTTGTTGAGATTTCAGTAGGAGAATCCCCTTTACCAGCCAAACCCGAAAGTACAATACACTAACTATTTTTGCCTGGTATTAACAGTATAGACCGGCAGGAACATATTTGATTAAAATAGGAAGTGGTACTCAAGCATGCTGAGTTGTCTTGATTATCACATTTGTCAAAGGCCCCACCATTGATTTTAGGAGATAATTATCTTGAGTATGCGACCAAGGTCATTCCACGGGTTTATTGGAAGTAGAAAAATCTTCAACTAAAAACTAGCCTGCTTCATTACCAATTCATGAGCTTATAATGACTGAATGATATTATCTTCACTACCAAACAATTTTCTTCTCTATCAAGATCTGTTTGATTGATTAATCATTTAAATTCATTCCCATTGTGTGCGTTTAAAGACGGGTGAAAAGCAGTTAATAAATATGTGTATAACCTTATTTGATGATTTTATATTAACTGCCCAAATAAAAATTCTAATATGAGATCATTCAAAAAAGTTAAACAGTTAAACAATCACTCGTGGTTTTTAGAGCATTTGGGGGGTAAACAAATGATCTGTTATGAATATGTATTCAGGCATGTGTCTTCAACCTCATCATTATCTAAAATTGAAAAGGTAGAAGTTATTTTTTGCCGTTTGATGTTTAGGCGCCATATTTTTTTTTAAATTACCTGAGAGCAAGATTTGAGAGTATAACAGGTTTACAAAAGTCATGCCATGTCTTATCATTTTGAGATCTTTCACTACATGCAGATATTTTGCGTTACAAGAGAAAACATAAAAGGATATCAAGAAATTTCACATCAAAGCTACAAAGATATCATTGTGATGTTTAAGGAAGTTGGATAGGCTCTTTTGATGTGCCTTTCAAAACCACTCATAGCCCCGATGTCAGCCCTCTGTGTGTTTGTTCTTCGGCAGCATACGAAAGGTGGAAAACAAATAGTCTGTCCCAGTGAATCACTTTGGCATCAGATATAAACTGGTTTTACATTCCTCAACTGAAGCGGGAGACATGTCTGCACTTTCCTTAAATCTGAGACTCAAACGTACCCCAGGTAAGCTACCGTATGTTCAATACGTCACAAATTCCAAAGCTAATCGCTGTAGATAATGCACGAGCCAGAAAAAAAAACCTGACTGACAGCAGGTTCAGGCAGGACGCCGAAACTATCGCTGCAGATAGCGAGCTCCGGCGGCGATTCTGCCTCCTGTCTGAAGACGGCGTGAGCCTCAAACATGTATGGCTGAATCTCTCCCATGTTTCTAGCCATCTTGATGAGAACTGCTCTCTTACTGGTCAATCTAGTGCAAGCAACAGTGATGGGTGGGGGTGCGAGGCCAGATCCAGTGCGAGGCCAGATCCAGAATTTCTTAATGTGGGAGAAAGAGTAGATGTGCTTCCAGACCATTTTCCAATATCCTATATTATGTATCAAAACGGGAGTGTATTTTTTCATTGAAAGAAGAGCAAAGAACTGCGCTGCAAGCATTTTTCTGTGGAAAAGATCTTTTCACTCTTCTCCCAACTGGCTTCGGCAAGAGTTTTATAGGTGGGCAAGGACTGTTCACCAAATATTTAAGATGACTTTAGGGACCTTCTTCCCAGAAACTTGATTTGTACTTTTTTTGAGAGGGACAGAAATTACATGTCACATCAGCATTTCACATGGTTATTTGACATATAGGCATATGTGATATTTGGACTTTGCATTTCACATGTGAACTAATGATAATATCAATTTCATGTGTTTTTATATGTGTATTTGCTCTTATTATTAAAATAATAATCATGAAGAGTAGGAACCAGACAACATCTACAAAGTGACAGGTACGTTTGAATGCTGTTTAATGTGCTGCAGCTGAGCAGGTAATTACTGTACTATCTGGCAAACTAAAGTTAGAGTGCACTTCACCCCAGGGAATGTTTCAATAAACTTAAGTGCAGGACAAGATGTGTGTATATGTTTGCAAGTTAGATAAGAAGGAGACTTAAGCAGGGAAGTTAATGTGGGGTCTGACACTGGGCCTTCAATGTCGCAAAATCATAATGTTTGGGGGTGTATTTTTCAAAGATGAGAACAGCTCTAACTGCATGCGCACACACACAAGCACACGCACACCCGAATCCGCACCCACATCCACACACACCACTATAACGTTACGTCACGTTACCCGTTATACATCCAGTCTTGTGCCTATATGCTCTGACAAGCAAAAGCCCCTCTGTTTATGTCCTGTTTAGAAAACGGTTTAATAATTTAGGAAACTCACAGAGAGCAAGTGTCTCGTCCATTGATGTGTACTGTGCGTTGCTCACGTAGGAATTCGCTTGTCGCTCCCCTTGTCAGATTGCCTACGCCCCCTTACCTGCCTGCACGTTTCTCATTGAAAATGTATTACTAGGTGGGCCAATCGCTGCAGCCTTCGGGAAGGCGTAGGGCAATGTTTTTTTTTGTCCCGCCCACTACAATAGCGGAATGTAATTGGGTGATTCACCTGTCAACTACTAAACTAACACACAAGCTCCGGACTTCTGTCCCGGTCATGAAGTCATAACCAATGAGTGACCAAGCTGTAACTTTTTTTCTGCCTAGAGATAACAACTAAATCTGATTGGATAACTCTATTTTTAAGGTTTTAGGACACTAACACTGTCATTTCTAAAGCAATTTCATAGAACATCAAGCTAAAATTAGAAATAGTAATTGAAATATGTTAAATATGACATTTAAAATGCTGATATGCTGGGCCTTCTCTGAAGTCCTAGAAGTCCCTAAGGGTTCCTCTCTGGTTGTTGTTCAAAGTCTGTGGATCTTGTGTTGTGTAGCAGGGTGCTGTCTGGCTCAGAGCGACCGTTTGTTCTGCCAATGATAGAATGCTGACATTACTGCTTTATGCAAGGTTTCATAAGCTGTATGGCTGTAAAGTCTCCATCTATGCAGACAGGTCACCATCATTAAACAAAAAATATAAAATACACAAATAATTTACAGATCCGATATTTATTATACAGTAGAACAATTTCAATTGCACTTCAACGTCAGTCCATTGGCCACAATGGACCCTAGAATCAAAGCTTTTGTCTGACTGTAGGTACTTCAAATGTAGAGTCTGAAAAATCTAAAAAATCCCTGTTCATAATGTCTTCCATTGCTGTTGAACAACAACAGTTGACAATAACAGTTGAACTACTGCGGATTGGAAGAACCTTGGAACTCCACTGGTGTTAAACTTCTGTTCCACAACGGAGTACATTTTTGAGAGTCTATTGAAAGCACACAACTCTCAGCTGCTGTTCAATTTGTCAAGTCACTGTTATTGATCAGTAACTCTATGAACCCCCTGGAGATACACTGTGGTCATTTTGGACTGCAGGGCAGCAAAAATATTAGTTATTACCACTTAAAATGTATTCTGATGCATCGGTCATTCACAGGTGTGTGCATTGTAGTGTGAGAAAGGGAGTGTCAGCTAAAAGCCATGTTATCAAAGGAAGGTATCAAGGGCCCTTGACTGGCCTTTGCTGCCATGAACTATTCATTCAGATGATTGGATGTCCTTTTGGAAATGTTTACTCTGACTGAAAAGGCCCCTTAGCCTGCCACAGAATAAAGTCGAGGAGTGACTGCCAGCAGGCAATTTGAGTCTGCCCATCACAGTGATGGCAATACTTTTTTTTTTTTTTAAAAAAGTGATTGTGCTGAAATAAAGTGGTCATTTATACACACATTATGACATACATATTACAACTCCCACAGAGAAGGAACAAAAAAACTTGTATTTGAAATCACCTTGACACCAAAACATGACAAAATGACCAAAGAAATGAGATGATGGCATTAAACACTTAGCAGCCAGGACTCCTCCAGGGCTGACAGCACAATAGCTGCATTTAGTACAAATTATCTTTAAACTGGGTTACCTCATGTCACTGAAAATACTGTAGAGCGATCTCAAGCAATTTTACTGGTGTGTATCTTATTTCTTTGATTAAAGGGTCAATTCAGATGCACCCGCAAGGTAAGAGAAAGGAGGAAAAATGCAGAGCAGAAAGCAGATATCTGCAGGCATTTGTTTTATGAGGTTGCAGAGGGTTATAATTTGAGGGGATTGTAGTTTTTCAAACCTGTTAGAAGGTTTTGCAGTTCAGCTTTTGCCAATGGTCTGTTGACTGTGATGCATTCAAAGTGTTTAATTTATTTATTTATTTGGCTGTTTTGAGAGAGAAATATTATATTATCAATATTCAAGTCCAGGCTGAGATCCTCTTTTTGCGCCACTTACTGTAAAAAAAAATTCCTACATTAATCAGTATAACGAACATGTTATTTTAAAAATAATTACATTTGTCCTTGAGGTATTTCTCCAATTTGTTACTATTTGCCCTGCTAACAGCACAGTCTAAGATATTGATGTCCAACAGCATGACTCCCAATGATTCCCAATGAAGCACTCTGTTTGCTTTTTTCTAGCACATTCATGCAAACAAATCTACTTTGGGCACAAGATATACCATAATCTAACAGATCAGATGAAATCATAATTCTCTGATGAATGTTTTTCCCTTTTAACATCCTCTATGCCCTTTTTCTTAATCCAAAGTCATGCAAGTAACCAATGTTGGCCCCAGTACTGGTGATCTCCAGAAAAAGCTAAATAATGATACTGCTTCAATGAATTCTGGAAAGCATAATGTGGTTTACCAGAAACTAAAGCAAGCAATCACAGGGCTGATAAAGTGTGAATGCAAGTATCACAACATTCTGAAAGCCGTGAGTTTTGATGTTGACGTACTTGTGCTGAAAACTACAGTGCATTTCATTCTTTGACTTTCTGGATTAAAATGATCAAGAAGTGTCACAGGTTGTCACAAGGTGGCTGTCACTTTTGCTAGCTGTTGAGCGCATCCTGCACAGCTGGCCTGCTCTCTGGTCCTATTTCCTCTCAGAAGCACAATAACAGTGCAAAAATGTGTTTTTCTTTAAGATGGTCAGAAACAATGTCATTGTCACAGAATTAAATTCTGTCATGGTTGACCTTCACTCTAAAGTTATCACAAGGAAACAGGACAAAGTTGATGGGAATAATGCCAGCGCAGATTCCCCCAGCAGAAGCTTGAAAATTCAAACAAGAAGCAGCAGCCACATTGATAATGTGCATTACCTATTATAATGGACGTAAACAGTTTGTATGAGTACTGTGTTGTTGCACAATTACAGGAGGATGTAAAAACACAGGAAGATCACATTGATCAGAGATGGGTGAAGATATCTGATGACTTCTATGAGAGGGTCTCGAGTCTCATGACACAGTTTTGGACCAATGAACAGAACCAAATGCTGAAGGATTTTTGTCAAAGATGACCTGCAAGTGATTCTGAAATACAAAATTACTTGTGGAGAGTGTTATGACTTTCACCTCCATCTCACTCTCATCTCTCTTACAATGTATCTAATGTATATATCATACTAATACTGAAAATGTATTACTTTGATGCATACCTGTACAGACCAAGGTATTCATTATTAAATAATATTATTATTTAATCATTAGGTTGTTGCCACCAGAGTACTCACAGATAGATAGCCTAAATAATATATGACACACACAATTATATTGTCATATTAAATTAATTCATTGTGTCAATCCAATGCCAATCATGCCTTCCTCATATGTGCTGCTGAGCCACTCAGTTACATAATATGAAAAAGAGAGTTTATTAAAGGCTGCACTGACATTATACTGACTTCATCAATCCCAGTCAGCCTTTAATTATATATTGAAAGATGCCTTTTGTATGATAAGGGAAGGAACCTTGTATTGCGCATGATTAACATGTGTTGATGTGTATTCTTTGTAGTGTTTGGCAGCTAGCCTCTTTCTCCCTGTAGAGATGCAAACATTCAGTTAATGTTGAACAAGACACAAGGAAAGAGTGGGAGCTGTGAGACATGCAATTGCCTGGTAGCTAGGCAACCCTAGAGAGCTGCTCTGGAAGACCTTGAGATGTCTCCCATAATATTGCAGACCAGTATTACTGCTTGGAAGCTTGCTGGGACTCAGAAGTTTTTTTTTTACTCAGAGAAGTGTCAGAGCAAGTTGATGGGATGAATCAGAATTTTGAGGAGTGAATGAATTTTAGATAGGATTGTTAAATTGGCCACCTTCAAATCTTCGCTTCACAAGAAGAAAACTGATGCACCCCTCAGCATCAAACCGATATTTCATTTTATATTCAAACGAATATTCATAGTGTTTAAAAGACATAGCACAATATTGGTACTCTATGTGATGTTAAAGCAACATTTTCCTCTCCAAATATTTAAGGACATGTAAAAATATCTATTCATCGTTGAAAACCCTATTGGAAAGTGTGCGTTGAATGTCTACTTCTTATATCTCACCTCTGTTTCATTATTCATAGCTGTTTGGCTATACAACATGGACATCTGAAACCCTTTGCTCCTGCTCATGCACAAATGCCTGACTTCACAGAGCTCAGTGGCAGCCAGATGAAAGCAAAGCAAAGTGATTCACCTGTGGCAAGAGTAGCCCTTTGCTTTTAGGGGTCGCTCACCCACACACGCTGTGGTTCCTAAGCATCCTTACCTGAGAGAGCGAGGCAGAAGTGCGGACAGAGACAGCAGAGAGATGTAGGAAAGAGAGGAAATAAAGAAGGGGTGTTGGAGGGGAAATAGAGAGAGTAGATGGGGAAGCAGTGACACAGGAAATGGAGAGACAATGGGGCAGGGAAAGTGCACTGGATAGCAGTAGGGATAGAGGTTGGGGGTGGGTGGGGAGAGCAACAGCAGCGTGGGCACTCAAAGAGAATATTTTCCAACATTATGGCAGGAGAGCTTCTAAGTACCCCTGTTATTAGGTGTGTTTATGTTGCAGAGCCTTCTCAAAAGGAAACAAGTGGCTTACGGTACAGTAGCAATCTTCTCCACAGGTGTCAGAAAAACAAAAAACTAAGCCTGTGTTCATATCTTTCAGGGATTTTTTTTAATGAAAGCTAACTGATTTTCATGTGAAATATAGTATCATGGGAGTCACACTGCTCTGAATGTGTGACAATCAAACAATGTCAAATGACAGTATTAAGGTGAGAGAGAAAAAAAGGGTGACACACTGTTTCCTTGCAATACACTTTCATTTAGAAATACAATGCATCTGCTTTACCCAAAGAAAGTTTATTGCAGGTAAATAGTACAGTGTGCATGGAATTTATTTTCTCTCACCTATGGACATTTCCTTTTACGCACCTGTCCACAAGATAGTGAAGATGTGCAAGAGCCTTCACAGTCAAAATGACAGTACTAACAAATTATCTGATCCTTGTTTACATCATGTAATGCTCAAAGTAAATAGTTCCCGATGTAAAAGGAAAGATCTGTCTGATGTTTGGTAAGAATCTAAATTATACACACTTTATAAAAACAACAGTGTTTTCCTATGATAAGTTGCATTAGCTATAAAAAGGGAGGTTTGATGGTCTGAGATTGATGACTAATCCATTTTGTGTTTTATTCATCATTATATGATGATTTATAGGCTAGACTGTAATATGTTCTTATATCTCAACAACTATTGGATTGATTGCCATTAAAAAATGCAATCAATCCCCAGTCTGCAGCCTCAGCTGTGTTTTGTGTTTAGAGTTAAGCACCAAATGTTGCATGCTAATATAATACACTAAGATGGTGAACATGGTAAAGAACTACGTAACATCAGCATGTCAGCATGCCAACATAAGCATTTAGCTCTAATGCACCCCTGTGCCTATACGTACAGCCTCGCAGAGCCACCAGCGTGGCTGTAGATTCTTTTTATTATTACTACAATAAAACACCAGGCTTCAGCTAAATAGGTGAAACTTGTTGGTAGGATCAATTCATTGTTGATTTTGGCTTTTTATGGGATTTGTTGACAATAAGAGAATATAAAATCTTCTCCCTCTTCAACACCGAATATGTATGGTGCCTTTAATCAACATTATCAACAAAATAAATTATCCATTGAAATTCATAATATACAAAAATGTTTAATATTATAGCTGTCTTTGTCACATTTATTGTGTAGTGTATAGTTTGTTTTACTTAAAGGTGCTCTAAGCAATGTTGGGTGACGTTACTTCTTGTTGACGTTCGAAGTATTGTCAAACAAGCTCGCCCACCCCCCAAATCCTTCTTGTCGGTTATTGGCTGGAACACTCTTTGTTATGTTTAGTGGTGCAGGTTGGCCAGTTTGTTTTTGTTGCCTTTTTTGGAGCCTGGGCTGTCTACAGAGACCATGTTTTTTTTATAGTGTGTTCAGTGGACAGGCAGCTAGCGGATAGTGAGGAGATGTGTGCTGTATGTGACAAAAAAAATTTCATCCTAAAAAAATTGTGACAACGCTTTTTTCACTTCCTTTCAAGCCTCAGCATTCATCAGCATGCAAGATCACATAACACAGCTCCTGACTCATACAGTATGGTATGTCGTAATTATCAGCCATTCAGCAGAGCTTGTTATGAAGCACAATACACTATTGATCCTTTGGTCGCAAAAGTTAACTGCAGCACAATAAACTAGGGATTAGTAATCATGATTGATGGATCACAGTAAGCATAAACAATGCAACACTGTTGCTGGGTGAAAATCATCCTTTATGTTGTAAATTATACACAGTCCCTGGCTTTGAAAGGTCAAAAGGTTATGAAAGTGATGTAATGTATAAATGACCATGCAAACTTTTAGTTCAGTCAAGGCAATGCTGCAAATGTTTCTGCAATATGGAGTAATATGAAGATAATGAAATTGAGTTTTAATGCAATGTAAAATATTCACAATGTGTGACTATACTGATTTGTTCATGAAAATTAACAACCTTGGTATGGTTGTTTATATCAAAGCTTTATAAAGCTTCTGGGACTCTCAGACAGAACCTCTGCTTAAGATTTAACAAACATTTTTACTAATTACAGAATTTCTTAACAATTCAGATTAGTCACAATGATGCAACAAACTTGCAAGAGAACCTAATTAAAAAGCAGCCAACAGCAATCATCTCCATGAATCACCCTCTGACTGATTTCATATCTTGAAATATGTCGGTAGAGCCTATAGAGATTGCAGACTGCAAGCCAGATGCAGCCCTTGCAAAACTTCCCATTATGAACAAAGTCATTTAGTATAAATGTTAACATCTGACATCACTGCACCTCAGGTGTGACACCTGTATTAATGAAGCACACACACACACACTACACGTCCGCATGGACAAATAAAGCCATGCATCTCAGAAATTACCTCTCACCCAGAGCTCCACAACAAATCACTATCCTCTATGAATATCAACAAGTTTAAAATAGGAATTCTAATACATGTGGATCATGTAACATATAGGATGCGTGTTGTGGACAGGATTTAGGAATATGGTGTTAACTACTTCAATGGGACACATTTGTCATTTGCTAGCTATGAGCAGGACTGCATTGTCTGTTCAGACTGTCATCGTACTGAAAAGTATGAAGAGCAACCACTGGAGAGATTAAATGGGATGAACGGTTATTGAAGGAATGCTGTGATGTCCAGGTTTTGGTTTCCTGCTCGCTGCTATCTTGGCAGATGTTTGGCACCAGAAAAATCCAAATCCGGTCAGTGTGATGGAACTTGAGGGGAACCAGCATGCATTAACCATCATGGCAAAATCAGAGAAATCATTTAAAACCTTTAGAGCACAGTGCAGAGGCAATGTATAGCGTAGGTCACCAACATGTGCCAGGTAGCTGAAACATGAACACAAAAATGAAACCTATTGAACACTGTTATATATCATGTATGTCAGTGTAAGGGCCCTGACACACCAACCCGATAATCGCCTGTCGGACAGTCTGTCGAGGTCAGTGACTTGAGTCTGTTTGTTGTGTTCCGTGTTGTCATCCGTCGGAGGGGCCGTTGGCCTACATTTTGGCCGACCTGACTTGCTGGGTTGGAGGGCGGGCAGTCGGACTCAATGACCAATCTGATTGATGAGGTGCTAACCTGGAAATGACGTGTGGGATGAGCGAGACTAAGCCTCTCAAAATCTGACAAAAATCTTTTAAACTGACCTTTGTCGATCTGAAATGAAGACAGATTCAGCAACTGCATGGACTATTTCTCGCTTAAAATGTTTTCAGAAACACGTTTCGGTGAACTATCTTCATAAAATATGAGATCATATTCCAAACGAAGCCGTCATTATGCCCAGTTGAAAAATCCGGGAGCACCCAGACCCACGTAATGTCCAATCAGCTGCAATCAGTTTTAATTTTTTGGATGACAATACAGATTAACGCCGCCTGCTGTTATGGAGACACACGCGCAGAGTGTACGCTCAAGTCGGCGTCGCTTCGGTGTGTTCCGAGGCACTTTTTGGACCTTGGGGAGCCGACTGATCAGTCCGACTGGCTTTTCTGCCAACGGTCGGCCATCGGGTTGGTGTGTTAGGGGCTTAACACAGAAGAAGATTCTGAAAGTAGTCTTCCTATGATCAAAAAGGTTTTGAGTCCATGAAACCTTTTTCGGCCCTTTCCTTCATTGAGTTGTGTTTTGGTTAGGTCACAGACAGATGTCACCTCTTGGGTTGAGCATTAAAAGGTCACGACAAACAAAATAAAGATTGTAATTTGAGTGCAGTGCCGAGATGTACAATTTCAAAGGGGAGCAACAGTCAAGGTAGATTGGTGTCTTTGCTCTCTCCATTGAAAAACAATGGATCACACCAATCTCAGAATTAGTTCTTTTCATAACCTCTTCTTCCTTTAAAACAAACATGTGAAAAGTTAACCTTCAGATTCAGAAGAATTTTTGACAACCTCTGGTCCATCTGGTTTTATTTACTAAACAAGCTTGTAAAACATTAACCCTGTTGTCCACAGTCAATATATGGACATCATTGTTTTCAGGAAAAACTGGGTTATTAGAATATGTGTGCTGCAATGAGGTCACTTGAATGTTAAACAAGGTTGTAGGACCTTAAAGATAAATAAATAAATAAATAAAACGGAACATGAATCTCACAGATATGTATTGATATGACACAGATATATATACACAGATCAATAAAAGCTAAGCCAATCTCCTGTCTAAAACACTTCTCATATGTCTTGGGAGTCAAACTGTGAAGAAATTAACATTATAACTTATACAGTTGACAAAATATCTCCATTTTTTTCAAAAACAGTCCAGATGCTTTTGCCCTCATGACATGCACTTATGTCAATAATCAAAATAATAATGTCATATTTATTTATATAACACACAGTTCTGAGATTATATCTATCTATCTATATATATATATATATATTAGGGCTGTCAGTTTAACGCGTTATTAACGGCGTTAACGCAAACCCATTTTAATGCCGATAATTCTTTTAACGCACGAGTAACGCATAGAGAGAGCAACGGGATCTGTTAGTCCACTTCTTTAACTGTCTATGGCCACGCCATGTCCCTCCCTACGAAGCAGCTGATTGGTTTGGTTTAGGCATTTCACCGCGAGTGGTGAGGATAGTGGATTGGTCAGGGGATAGGACCTGAACAAATGGAGTTACGTTACCTTCGACGCCTGGCCAATAGTAGTGATTTAAGGGCGGGTCTTGTAATTTCGCAGACCGCAAACAAAACAGACACAAGCCTCGGCCGGTTTTAGCTTGCTAGCCGCGTAGCTTGTAGGCTCGTGACGGCGATTATCTTCAGAACGAGCGAGTAGTGACTCTACAGTCAGTGAGAGAAACAAAGTGTCTCCTCTGTTCTTTCTGACCACGGTGGGAAACCTGGAGCAGGAAAACCCTCTCCTTGATTTTACGTTGGTTATGAAAGAGAACGAGAACCAGGAAATGAGTCACGGGAAACCAGTTGCTATGAGCCCATAGACAGTAGGACCAGCCACGCTCGCCTCAGGCATGAGGCAGTACTACCTGTAGTACTAGTACTGCCTCAGTCATGAGGCAGTACTACCTGTAGTACTATCTGCAGGACTATCTGCAGTACTATCTGCAATGGAAAATCGAGGTAACAGCGTTACATTATGTGACAGATTATTAGATCCAAGTCTGAATGTTAGTGTGAAATTGAACATAACGTATATGACAATGTTGTTTTCAATAAAAAAACAGTCACAAAGCAAGCCAATCTACTTTTCCATGCTGATAAGAGAATTAAAATGAGAAAATATAATGGGACAAAAAGAAATCAAGGGACATTTAGAATAGATAAAAATGTGCGATTAATAGCGAGTTAACTATGACATTAATGCGATTAAATATTTTAATCGCTTGACAGCACTAGTATCTTTTGGTATGCATTTCAGAAAAAAATGGTTAGGATTCAGGTGTAATTGCAAATAGTGATTAATCATGATTAATCCACTGAAAATTCTGATTAATTTGATTAAAAATTTTAATCATTTGACAGCCCTAACAGACGATCTTTGTGGCTATATAACCTATTTGTTCACATCGTTGCTATTGTGGCTTGGTGTGAGCCAAAACAGCTGAAAAATCAAATTATGGACATAAAGTGTATCAATCTCAGATGTTAGAGTTTGGATTTATTGCTCAACCACCCCGAAAAAAGGCACAAGTTCCAGGCTGGATACAAAACCTCCTGTGAAGGCTAGAAAGACAGCAAAGAGACCGTGACGCCTGGTTAGCTTTTACCTAGGGCTGGGCACGTTAATGTGTTATCGCGTTAACGCATTAATTCATTAACGCCGACAATTATTTTATCGCGCGTTAACGCAGTTTTTATTATTTCTCTTATTATTGTAAAAGTATGTTGTTCACAAGCTTTTATTTTGAAAAGGTTTGTGAGCGTGGTGAGTTGAGCACGCAGACCCAAGGGGGCAGGCTTCTCTCCACAGAGTGAAGCCCAAGGGGGCAGGCTTCTCTCCTCAGAGTGAGCCTCCTATGGCGCCATTTTGATGCTAATAAGCTATCACCCCCCGTTAGCATCCCATTGACTGCCATTCATTTTTGCGTCACTTTGACAGCGAATAACTTTACATCTGAAGCGTTTAAGGACTTCATTTGTCCATTGTTTATTTCTAAAGAAACACAACAGTGTATAAAAGGCTCCATTACCTTGTACCTCACCTTATGGCTCCGTAGCAGACGTTTTTGTAAAAATAGGCTAACAATTGTGTCATAACCACACAACTTACTGTCGCATAGTAGAGGAATTACTGTATAGTACAGGAGAAGCTCGCAGGCAGTTTGGACTTACATTAGCTGTTCAGTTTAATTACTAATGTTAACTAGCATTTTAGTTAGCAGTAATTAGCCTGTACCTATGTTATCTCCCTACATATACCTACGCTCTCCGTCTCTGCAAGATTGGGAATGATTGAGATTTCTCTTGGCACAGCTACCAGAAGACTTACAACGTTCAGACACGTTGCTCACGTCACATCTACGTCGGCAAGCTCAGTTTGCAGCTGCGCAGTAATGCTGAAGCCTAACTAAAAAGTGCTTCTAATAGACTTCACTTGTCTCCGTCCAGATCAACGGGATCTGTCGGTCCATCTTATATACTGTCTATGTGCAGAGCGGAGCGAAAGAGAGAGAAAAAAACAGCAGATCGGAGGAAGAGGAAATACCATAGGAGAGACCCGTAACGTTGTTTTTAACTCTTGGTGGAGGCAGAGAAATCAGTTGGCTACGACCTAAATCATCCAAGGCAGCAGCGGAGTGGGATCAAAGAATCTACCGGGAAATTGAATAGACCTGGCCCGCCATACAGGTTGAGCAGAGACTGCACAGTATGACCAGCGGGCAGCGGCCAGGGGCGCGGCCGCGGCACACCAGGCCGCCGGATGGTGCTGCTAAGAACTTGGAATGTAGCTAGCTACAGTATTACGAGACCGGTCCTCGCCGCCTCAAAACACTACCAGCCCACTGGGAAAAGTCCAGACTCTCCCGATTGCCACTCCGTCTCTGATCCAAGGTGTGGGAGTATTTCACACTAACTAAATCTAAAAAGTGTGTTAATTGCAAGATAAGCAAAAGCGACATGGCATGGCACGAGAGCACCACGGTGATGATTCAGCACCGTAAACATGTTGGAGTCCTTGATGAGGAGGAAGGGAGTTCAACAGCAGGGTAAAGTCACTACACAATCCTACTTTTGTTCTGTTTTAAAGTGAGGAACGTAACGTCCCTCGAGTAGCTCTTCTGGTGCTGCTGTTTACTCGTTATCCAGCTAGCTAAGTTAGCGTTAGCTCGTTAATAACAATAGTAAAGCAGGGGTGGTAGTTGCAAGACTTTTTCACTCGCCTTTTTGGCCCATTCATTTTTCAATCTGTTGTCATGTATATATTCTGTGCTTTGTCCCATATCAGTTATTGCTGACAAATATATGTGTGTTGTACTTTTTAATTAATTTTTTTTAAAACTTTTATAGCACTTGGTCATCTTCAGCTGTGGTTAAATGTGATGTATACATGAACTTAACTTGCACTTACTACAATGATGGTAATAATTTAATGAATAAGCTTCATCGTGTGTGTGTGTGTGTGTGTGTGTGTGTGTGTGTGTGTGTGTGTGTGTGTGTGTGTGTGTGTGTGTGTGTGTGTGTGTGTGTGTGTGTGTGTGTATCTGCTCTATGGGTTAGGCTACTTACCTTTACACAACTAGCAACTAAAACAACAAGTATGTATGTTAGTATGTATTGAGTTGATGTAAATTAATGCTTTTTTTTTTATCCAATTCATCGAAAAAAATTGACAGATTAATCGATTATTAAAATAATCGTTAGTTGCAGCCCTAGTCCTATTAATGATAACATGAATGCCCCGGCAGTGGCCAATAAGCTTCCTTTTGTATTTGCTTTGATTACATTGTTTAAGTTGAGATTTACACTAAATATTTGTATTTAACTGCTACTGTACGAACAAAATGCTGTTAAGTGTTTGCAGAACAAATGTTATGGCACTTTAGTTCATATGGCAGAACATTTAAAATAAAATTGCACTATACACTACTTTTGAATTCATTATTGGATTAATTGCAAATTTTTAATCGTTGCCCAGCCCTACTTTTAACTGCAAAGAACGGTAAGACGATCAATCTTATGGCTATTAAATGATTAAAATATGATTAAAAGGTGCCGTTTTTAATCGTATACCATTCTTTCGTCCTCAGAGGGTTAAAATATCCTCTATAAAGAAGTCACTAACAAATAGTAATTACTGAAAGTATAAGTGAAGAAACATTAGAACACCATGAAATGCAAACACACACTAAAACAAAGCATGTCCATTTCTGGGAATGTTTTATTAAAATACATTCCCCCCCTTTCTTAGAATCTTTGGCCATTTCATAACAAGTTCATGATCATGCATGACAAGTATGTCTTGGCGCTCAGCCTGTCACTGGTTGCAGGGATGCAAACACACAGGCAGAGCTGACATTTTTTTAATAATGCATGTGATTCAGGGTGCCATTGTGGTGGAGCTATTATCATTCACCAGTAATCATCCTTCATAGCTGTCCAGTCAAGCAGACGGAGAGAAGGGTCAATGAAATATGTATGTTTGCTATTCCTTGAGAAAACATCAGTTTTATATTTTCATCCTTTTACACAATAAGATTTGATAAGGTATATGTATTTTGACACAATTATGATGTATATTCAAGCATTTTTTCCCTTTATTTGAAACATCAGAATGTTGTATGAGCACATTTCCGAGGAAATATGTACAAATCTCTGCCTTCATGCGACAGTCAAAGCTGAAGGTTCATTAACAGACAACAGAGACAGCTGCGAAATCTGTCATACCATATCTATTTATAACCGTCCTCACAGTTTTTCCTTGCAGGCTGTGATACTTTGAAATTAGTGTGAATATTCATTTTTAAAATGTTTTGTACAACTCAAATTTACCTTTCAGTGTACCCACTTTTTTTTTTTTTTAAATTAGCAGCATTAATTAACTATAAGCATTTCTCAATGATATGATTGTTCACCACCTGGGGGAGGCTAAAGCAGAATATGAACCCAACTCTTTTTGTTAAATTCCCCATACCAGACCGTAAAAGAATAGCTGATACACAATCACATGCGTTCATGTTAATTTTTACACAAAGAAAACCAAATAAAAGTTTCTGACCTACCAAACTTACATCACGGGAAAAAACAAACACTTCACAGACAGCTCACACCTTCATTCCCCAACAGGGATCTCCAACAGATTTGTACAACATCTAACAATCACCATACAGCATACAAATAAGGTCATTGTAGCTGGATCAGGGGGTGAGGAAGAACAAGCTCTGCCCCAGCAAGTCAGCTCTATATAGCCTGATGTTGTCTGGGAAGCCAGTCAGCTACAAGTGCCTTCAGCTAATGGACCAATTGCCAACTGTCACCCTAGTTAATCAAGGACCCACACACCTGACAAATGTCAATCAATAATTACTAGTCTCACAAAAACATTTGGGGGAGAAAAACAGATGATCCAAAAACACAACACAACAGTTGTAACAATGATTAAGTGACATAAAACACACCAAGACGTCTAATCAAGTCTGCTCATCGGCAGACATTTGCAGGTTTTTGAGACTGGTTTTGTAAATGTGTTTTGGTGGCTGGATGGATGCAGGCATATAATAATAATATACATTTTCTTCTTCAGTTACCATTGAGAAAAAAAAATCTCTACATGATTAAAGCAAACTCCTTTTACATTTTTCCTTATAAGTGACCAAATGTGGTTGTACTAATAATCTCTCTGCGGTTTGAATAGAGCATTTTTGAATTAGCTCAAACTATATATGTTTATGTTCAGTAGCGAAGGCCAAAGTAAGGTTGCCATTATAAAGCCAGACAAATGTCTAAGGAAAGAGGTTGCAGTGAAAGCTGGGATGCAAAATGTGCATGACTATGAAAATGAAAACAATAGTTTGTTTCTTTATAATGTTAAGCCAAGCTTTCCCTAATCTTAGCTAAGTAGTTTTAGTTTCCTAAATGTAAGATACCTTAACCACAGGGGTGGCAGATCACAGAACAGCATATGAGTACAATCTGAAAAGAGACCAAAGAGCAGTGCTTTTATTTTAATGAATCAAGAGACTTTGGCATTCGCCACATCAAATAGGTCAAATTATAGGAGTAAAAAGCTATTTGGAGTACGGTATAGTGTACAGGGCCATAACACTAGTGGAGGTATGGTGGAGGAGTGAGGTGGCATAGACAGCAATGACTGCAGAAAGACATAAAAGATAAAGTAATTTAAATATTTTAAGAAAAACTGCCATAGACTCCCTATGCAGTTAGCCATAATGGCCACTCCAGAGGGTGACAGTGTTTACTTTTGGTCTGACCTATAACCATGTTTATATGGGAAGCTGTATGAGGCCCGCACAGCTTGCCCTGATATGCATTGTTTTGTGAAAGTCCTAATTTCCCTAAATCTCAACAATGGAAGTGATGAGTGCAACGTTTGCACGATTAATAGAGTCATAACGGAAAGGTATATGGGATATGCGCCAGATTGAAATATGTTCAATAGGTGAAATAGGTTTACATGATCATTGGTTGACAGGGAAGCCTGTGAACAACACGTTTAACAAATACTGATGTTTGCCAGTTAAATGACAATATTAGAATAAACTGGTCTGGCTATCACCAGACCAATCCAAGCTCAATAGATTTGAGACTGAGCATTGGTCTGGGGAGTCTGCTCTGTATTTTCTCTGCACAAGAAGTGTGAACAACGGGCAAAGTTCAAATGAGTCTGTATGCAATTGGATAGTCCTTCAACAGATCAGACCAACGATCCGGGTGACGTAGCAGCGACAACGGGTAGCTGCGTTTCGGGGGCTGGCTTTTTGAATGTAAACAAGAAGCTGCTTGCCGTTGGTTCTCTATCGTGATTGTGTTAAACGCGCCAATAGCGCGCCAGGTGGATAAGCCAGTTTGTGATTGGTTCCCGCAAAACTGTGAACTGAAGCAGGATAATTAAACGTGCAGGTTTCCAGACCGAGCTGCAGGGCGAAATCAAATTGCCGGCAGAGTGGGCGGGGTTTACCCAGTCTAAGTATAAACTGTCTTCCTGCTTGAATTTCCAATACGAGTTGGATTCATTTTTGTAAAAAGACATACAGTAGGTTGTGTAGCTTATGACATTAAAACCTGGTCACTGGTTTGTAGTTTGACATAAAACCTCAAGCAACCACTTACAATATATGTATGAGCAGAATGGAATGTGTTTTTGTTTCACATTTTAAATAAAAAAACAACAGATAAATATAAATCCTGGCAGTCAACCAATACAATCACCTTGGGGGATTAGATGACATTCCATGACATCAGCTTGTGAGACAGTAGGGCTGGCGGTCCAGGATTTTCACAGAGCCTGGGAACATGCAATGGTGCTGGCGAGTGTTGATGATGATGATGGTGATGATGATAGTGTCTGTGCCAGTGGCTGTGTGTGTACTCTTTCAGTGTGATGAATATCCTTATCCCAGATGGCTGGCTCTCCACGAGACGGAGCGCGCAAACCCTCTCAACCAGCATGAGGCTTCAGCGCCCAGCCCCCGTCTCCCCACCAAGGTCACCGTCAGCAGAAAGGAAGACAGAACTGGGAATGAGTTTAATATCTCCACTGCTGACAGCTGCAATTTAATTGTTACCTTGTGAAACAGATACCGCCCTTATAAAGAGAAGGAGACTAAGGCACTATCTTGATGGTTCGCCAGTGAGTGCTTCAAACCCTTGGACTTTTTTCCTTCTTTTTTTAACACGAGGAACACTTCTTTTAACACCGCCTTTTAAACTTGAGGAACAAACTGTTGTGAATATGTTACATTCAATTGTGTGAACAATCTGAACAAAGCCTATCCCATCTGTTATAATTCATATCATCAATTTGTATCATAAATTGTTTCCCTATTTTCCTTTAAGATTTATCTGCGTGAACCTACATTGAACCAATCCGCATATCCTCTGGTGCCCCTTTCTAATCTATCTACTCTCACGTCATCGAAGTGATTGGAGCGATTGCTGGAAATTGTATATATTATTGTGTGTCTTATTAAACTTGTAGAACACAGTGAACTGAACCCTGCTTTGTTTCACTTTGTTCTCTGAGCGCTCGTAACTGCTTTCAGAATCAACTCCGAGGTCAAGCCAGCATGTGATAGGATACGAAGCACAAAACAAAACAATCAAATTTGAGATTTGCTCTGCAAGTCCGTCTGGCCAAAAGCCCATTCAAGCCCATTTCCAATTTTTCCAAATCGACCTATTTTATGCTATAATCATTTTAAACTCATCTGAGATATTATTTTTATGTAAGCAAAGAAACCATTGTTATCTTGTCAGCGTAATATTAAAAATAATTAAGTTAGTGATTTATGTGTTTGTTTTTTATTCATCATATTTTGTGAGATAGCAGACTAGTCAAAATCTGTAACACCCTTCCACAGGGAAGCCACTTTCCATGGCTTATTGGTTACCTGATGATAACGATTTTCCCCGAGAAGAAACATAAAAGCAGATAACAACTCCATTAAATGAAATACAATTTTAACATCATGGCCCATTACAGAAAAATAATACATCATTCATTTAGTCATTAAATAGTGTTACATGATTCAAACAGAAAAATTATGACTAATGCTGATATACTTAAGCTTATTTTATCATTATTTGGAAGGCTGTCAAGTTGGTCAGCTTCATTGTGAGTAGGGAGGTTGACTCAGAGAGAAGCTTAGAAAATTCAGTATGCAAGCCCAACCCATGCACAAGAGAAGCTGCAGTGCATAAAAGGTCAGAGAGATGAGGTAACTCAAAGATGAATACGGACGCCCTTGCAAGGTGTTCCTTATAAAACAACAAATGGCCTTTTTTCTTTTAAATTTTTCAAGATTTTTGATAGCTAGTGCCAACTACAACTTTATTTTTGTCCCTGGAGGGCAATCGGTTTTGCCACTTAAAAATGTAGACTCGTTTTACCCTTGAACGCAGGGTAGTCAGCTTATAAAATACACGGGTGACACAGCACACTGCAATGTTTTCAATCCTGAAAACTCTGTCTGACCTCAGAGTAAAAAAAAGACGATATTAATCTTTCAGCAACCATTTCGTAATTCAGGCAGGCATAAAAGGGCTGGATGTTTAAGAGCTTTAAGGTGTGAACATATGATCATTTCAGCAGTCTCTTTATCCTCTTGACAAATAAATTATGAATTATGAAGCCTGCACTTAAACACTGTAGCATCTTCAATCGAGGTGAAACCTTGATCAACATTAATTCAGTCATGCTCTCTCCACTTTTTAATATTGCCAAAATTATATTAGCCATTTCTATCACTAACATAAAAGAGTCATTCATGTTTTTGTATTTTCTGGTATTACTATGACAATGTATTTACCAGCAGCTCAGTGCTGCAGCAGGGCTCTTAATCAGCTCAAAGAGACGGGGCCACATTACTCTTATTCTGGCATCCTTACATTGGTTACCTGTCAGTTTCATGATTGATTTAAACATTTGATTGATAACTTTTAGTGCTTGTCAAGGCCTTGCTCTCAGCTATATTTTGGACCTTTTAACCATCTATGAGCCATTGTTCAGCCTTAGAGCCTCTGGCAGGGCTCTACTGATGCTGGCTTTGTTACACCGGCGGAAATAGTGTTCTCCTTCAAATCATCTGTCAAGAAACAACTTTTGTTTGTTTCTTTGATATACTATTTCTTGTTGTAGTGATTTTCCTTTACCTGCCTGCTTGTTTAGTTCTTTCTGTAAATAGATATTTACTGTTTACTGTAAGTTCTGCAACACATTCACAATTTCAAAATATGCATTTTCCAACTGGATATTTCTTAAAAGTCTTACACTATTATACTATATGCACCAATGCAAATGCAGAGTAAACCTAACCCCGTATCAATTGTTTATATAAACCTATTGTGTTGTTTTATATCAGGGGTGAGCACACTTTTCCTGCTTGCAAGCTACTTTTAAGTCAAAATTATCTACCTACTATAAAAATGCAAAACGTTTATTTATTTATGAATATATTGAAACTTCTTTATATATACAATCTACGTTGGTGTACCTTGCATAACTGCATGAACCCATATTGCAGAATACAACTCTGTACATTTTTTGTCATCACCTCACTCTGATGACTTGCACCGAATGGAATCAGCCAGGGATGCATAGTCCGGACAATAGCTGCTGATAGCCAGCCTCAACACACTGCCAAATGATCGTCAGTCATGGTGGAACGGTATTTGGACTTAATAATCTTCATCTTGGGAAAATGCTGACTCACATATATGTCGGGTTTCTTTTCCTCTGTAAGTTCCAAAACAGTCCATGAGCCCTGGACTTCAGCTCAATATCAGCTTGTAGTGTCAGGATCTCATCCTCCACTCCAGACGAGTTCAGGTGAAACAGTGTTGCAATTTTTGATGCAACTAAATCAACCTCAGCATCTTCCCGAAAAGGATAGCACATGAATGCAGCAACTGGCTCCAATAAAGCATAGTCTTGAAACCGTTTGTTAAAGTCTGACAGACATTTCAAATTTCAATCTACTCTGTGTAGCGTCCACTGTCAAGTTGTGCACACGCCTTCCCTTGCGTCTCCAGTTCTGATACGAGGTTCTGGAAGTTTGCCATATCATGGTGCTGCAGCTTTTAGCACAAACAAGCATTTTTCGTCTGAACGGATTAACTGAGCTGATCATATTGACCACTGTTTTGTCTTTTCCTTGCAGCTCAACATTTAGGTCATTTAATATATTGGTCTGATCGGTTAAAAATGCTAAGTCTAGTAGCCAATGATCGTCATTTAGTCGGTTGTATTCTGCATGTTTAGATACAAGGAAAAACTCTTTAGTCTCTGGACAGAGCTCTCAAAATCTTTGCAGGAATTTTCCTCTGGTTGTCCTGTATGTCAATCAAGTGACAAATGTCATAGTGAGGATTGATGATAGGCTGACGTCTATATTTGTTCAATGCCATGCGATCTACCCACACTACCTTTGCGATCGACTGGTAGATCATGATCAATGTAATGGGCACCCGTGTTTTATATATTACTGTTATTTTGACCCTGATTTAGACACAACAAGCTCAAAAAACTTTCACAAATGCATTGTTAGCTGAACAAAACAATATGCGTATGTCATTCAAAATTGCAAACAGCTACAGCCTTACTTGGTTTGGTATGACCACTAGTTTATGGTGGCTAATGGTAGAAAACTTTAGATATATATCACTGAGTCTGTTTTAGCATTTACCATTATTCTATAATTGTTACTTGTGGCCACAGAGGCTGCCCTGCAAAAATTGCATAGTTTTGCTTTAAAATAAGATGTCTAGGCTTTCATAAATTACCCTGCTGGTTACATTATATATGTTTCCCTTTTTTGTTTTCCAAAGGTAAACAATGTCCTCATTATAAACACAGTTGAGTGAGGAAAGGAAGGAGGTCAGGAGCAATGGACTGGAGAAGGTGAGAAGGGATAGGATCCAGGGGGCAGGTGGTTGGGCGGGCAGAAGTAATCAAAATAAGAATTTGATTTGGAGATAGAGGGGTGAAAGAGGAAAGAGTACTGGATGTGATGATGGTAAGGTGATTTCAGAAGGTGTGGTGGAGAATGAAGAGCGTATGTCATCTATCTTTTTTTGCAAAATAGTTGACAAAGTGGGCTGATAGGAGGGAGTAGGTGGACTGGGGGAATCTAGCTATGTTAATCTGAAACGCAAGTATCAAACGCAAAACGCAAGTAGCTTTGTGAGCTGATCTCGCTGTTGCTATTATACCGGCGGGATAAATGAGTCTTGCGCCCGACGCAAATCTAAAATGTGTTGGTCTGAAGTAGCTAGGTGTGGTTTGGGCGTAACGTGCAATAAACCAATCAGAGCGTCATCTCACATTCCCTTTAAGAGCAGGCGCACTTGTTCCATGGCAAATTGCTATTATGACGGCGGTTTTGCCTGGCGCACGCCAGGAGCGGTTCACAGCCGAGGAGACGTTCCCGTTTTGACCAGGTGGCGATGTTGCTGCGGCCTCTCGGGCGCATCTCCTCAAGTCTGGAGAGGATTGCTGCAGCCAGGGAGCGTGGGCCTCACAACGCACCACCTGCTCCTGTTGTGCCCCTTCCTCCTCCCCCCCACTCCATCTCCATCCACCCGCTCCACCAGGAGCACATTGCGCATTGCCACTCCCGGACCCTCAAGTGTCCAATCCCACCGTAGTTCAACATCACGTCTCCTTAAGTCAGTCATTCATCAACACATCCATGATTCATGGCAATGTTGTGTAAAAAACAACAAGCCACAACGAATACTGCGAGCACAAGTTCATTCCCTAATTTACCGACATGCGTCTATGGAGGAACAAGTCCGCTGTGCGTCGGGTGCAAAATAGGAATGATACACGCATCAGTGTACAAAGTCAATTGCGCTGGGTGCAAGATAGGGCCCCTTGTGTCATGAATACTAAGAAAACACTACACCGTAGTGTTCTGTAGCTACAGTACTGTGGATGAGATGAAACTTGTAACTAACAAACTGTTTTATGCAGACCATTAGCAAAACGTGATAATGCCTTGTTTGAGGACAAGCAGCAACTCATGAAGGGGAAAATTAGACCTGTGTAATAATAATTACGAATTCCAACGCAAGAAAATTACAAAGCTTTGAAAAGAAAAGACTCATACACACACCAGATGTCCTTACCTTGCTTCTAGCTATAATGTTGTCTCTCAGGCAGAGCTCATACAAAAACATTAGGTTGGGTTTCCTAAAGGCATCATCATTTTTAAGATGCCCTGTAGGATAAAGTTTGATGAAAGTGGATTATTACAGCACTACTAGTTGTAGGATTCAATAAAGAACATAATGTTCAATATGCAATACAAAGAGTAGTAATAATAATACTAACAAAAATGAAAATATGCAATTGCAGAATATGTAACATTTTAAGTGGAGCTATAGCGGGGAATTACTAACTACCAGTTTGTGATTTAGCTAAAGTTGTTACTCACAGATGCAGCAGGTTAATTTGCTTAAAATAGGAATTGTTAAATTTTACACGTATATGTTAGTTTGAGCTGAAAGCTGTCTCTACTATCTGTTCTCATATAAAACATATGCATAAACAGGAGTAAGTGGAGCCAAACTAGACTGCTTTGACAGGCAGAGCCTTATTAAAGGGGACATATTATGCTTTTCCATGTTTTCTGTCATTCTTTCAGATTTCCAACTATTCTGAACGCTCCAGTTTTTCTACTCTTGGCTAAGTCTTACGCAATTCTAAGCCAGCCTTGTATGATTGGTCATCTGCTCCAAGTAGGCAGGACTGGAGTTTTTTTTTTTTTTTTAAGCCACTACAGTGTTAACATTGTCGCATGTAACTACATGCTAACGGCAGTACAATATGTCATCTTGGCTGCCAGTGTCTATTAAATTCTCCCCAATTCCGGGTCACATTACTCCTGAAACATTTTCTGTTTATGTAGTATTTGGTTTAAAAGCCTTTATTTGCCTATTTTGACTGTAGAAATTGCTGCTATATTCTATTAGTGTCTACTGCCAACTATAGTAGCTAACGTTACATGGCTAACAGCAGTAAACAATATCACCAGGGGTCTCATTTATAAACGTGGCGTACGCACAAAACGGGGCTGAAAATGTGTGTACGCCACTTCCCACGCAAAGGTTGTGATTTATAAAAAAAACAACTTGACGGGAGAATGTGCGGTCCTCCAGCAAACTCTGACCCATGCGTACGCACATTTTGGAGACAAAATAGGAATTATAGGGAGGAGAGCCTGACTGTATGGAATACAGGATAACATCAAATATCCTACTATTAGATAACGGCAGAACACAGTGTAGCCTAAATAACTAAATATATGTGTTTAATAATGTGCATATATCATCAAATGTCAAAGACGTTGAGCTCTCGCGCAATTGTCCGAACTTTAATACTGTTTGTGACAAAACCTGCATGAGGAAAAGTGTGTTTGCTTATTAGACTTTCTTCGTCTTCAAATTGTATCACACCACCAGTTGATGCTGTGATTTTGGCAATGTGTTAATCACAAATTGTTGTAAACATAAATACTGTGGTGACCCCCGTGCGTAATGCTGCATGCTGGCACTGCAGGAGGACTACGGCAATGGAAGAATCAGGAAAAAAAGAGACTTCAGGGACCACGACGATGACTGGCTAATATGCTGATTTAAATTCCCTTAAGATGTGCCCTTGGATTTATGTACTGAATTGGGTCCAGTAGAGACGGCAACGCGCTGGAACCGTGCCATCCCGGTCCAAATACAGGTACTTGCAACTCTGGGGGAAACCAGCTGTTCCAGAGTGAAATGGCAGACAGCAAAGTGTTTTTTTTAATTATAAATATTATATATAATCTTCAACTTTATCACTAAGGCTTGTTCGGATATAATATATAGTTCTGTTAAATTGACTATTCATGGTTAAAAATGGGCGTGTACAGAGCGGGATAAGAGGCTGATCCATGTACGCACACTTGTAGGTAATCTCTAATTTATAAAGGAAACATTGCTTACAGGTGTGCATACACATGGTTTTATAAATCTGAATTTTTGTTGGCGTATGTCATTTTGGGCTTTTGGACGTACGTACAGTTTTAGTAAGGATCCTACGCAGTTTTATAAATGAGACCCCTGGGCTGCCAATGTTGTTAAATTCTCCCCAATTCCTGGTCACATTACTGCTGAAACATGTCCGATTGGGTAGTGTTTGGTTCAGAAGCCTGTATCTGTGATTTCTGACAGTAGAAAGTGCTACTTTGTTCCACTACAATCTAACGTTAGCACACTGCTAACTATTAAGTAGCTACATGCCAACGCGACATAGCTGTAATCTTGGCCAATGCCCGTGTCATTTCTGCCCAAATTACAGTCACTTTACTGCTGGGACATGTCTGGTTGTGTAATATTTGGTCTAGAAGCCTTTATTGGTGATTTTTCACGATACAAAGTCCTGCTATATACTCCATTGCAGTAGCTCCAGCTTCAAATAGCTAGAGAAACACAGAGCGGAAGCTCTGGAGTTTCCTGGAAGCATACTGGCCAATCAGAGCAGACTGTTTTTTTTTTTTTTTAACATTAAAGCACGTAAACTAGCCTGGGAAAACTCTGATGAACTTCCGGCAAATTTGAGATTTGCTCTGCAAGTCCGTCTGACCAAGAGTCCATTCAAGCCCATTTCCAATTTTTCCAAATCGAGGCACCAATCACAACCATTGAGGCGGGCTTTACACGATGATGATAGCGCAGCGACGGCAAGCAGCTTTTTGTTTACATTCAACATGACGGCCACCGAAGCGCAGCAACCAGTTGATGCTGCTGTCACTGCTACGTCACCCGGATCGTTGGTCTGATTGGTTGAAGGACTATTCAATTGTGCCCAGAGGCATTTGAGCGGCGTCCGTTGGTGACGCCCCTTTGGAAATGAGCTGTGAATGAAGCTTGCCCAGACCCACTCTCTGTTACAACTGAGAAGGGTCTGCTGTCAACCAGGCTACATGTAAACATGTTCTAGTACAAACACAAAATGCAAGTATAATCCTGAAAATGCTATATAATAGTTGCCCTTTAAGCTTTCATATGCAGGGGTTTTAATTGTCTCATTGGAGTATTTCACACAAAGACATATGTCATCCTTCCATATAATGCCAGTATTTGGGGGTGACATATTTTTAGATCAGCAGTGGGGGATCAAATGGACAAATGCCTGAAGTTAATCCCCTAAAGGGATTTTTGGTTTCGCAGAGTTGTAACATGGTGCTTCATATGTCACACTAAAAGCTGTGATGCTGCAGATCGCACAGATTGGCAATCCATCTTAAAACTGTGGTAATACTATTGGATGCTGGGCGCCTGGGTAGCTAACCTGGTAGAGCGTGCGCCCATATATAGAGGCTCACTCCTTGACGCAGCAGCTGCAGGTTCGACTCTGACTTGTGGCCCGTTGATGCATGTCATTCCCCCTCTTTCCCCTAAAATGCTCAAAAAAGAATTAAAAAAATAAATACATTTTGGATGGATTGTTTCCCAATATACACTTAGTGTTATTATATGAGGTATCCGCCATTCATAAGTCATATTTTATATTTTAATATCTGTAGTTAATTCACAATTGGATCCTGATCTGTTACTCAGGCTTTTGAGTTCAGTTCAAATTTGTAACAGTATACATGATAATATAATTGTCTATACTATACCACACCTCAGCGGAGTGACAGGGATCAATATTAACTTATCCAACATTTCCCAATTCCTTTTCACTATATATACACTTGACAGTGACAGTAATTAAAACATTAGTAACAGGTACCACTGCAACCACTCACCGCTCAAGTTCAACACTCAAGAGGTCAAGAAATATATCAAAAACCTTTTGAAAGAATCATTTCCATTTACCCTTTCTCCATCTAGTCCCATACCAGGCAGAGAAAAAAGACTTGAACTCTTTCAAACCCAACTGACATTTTTCACCAAGCGAGACCTTTGATTTCTAATTGTGATATAGATCATAAACGGTGTGCAATGCACCCATGGGTGTGTTTTGTGTAGTGCTGTAGCTCTTAAAGTGTTGGATGATTTTTTTTTTCTGCTATAATGTCCATATGAGGGCTTTAGGGGATCTGGATGATAGAAATCGGTGACATTTGGAGTCTCAATAACGACTAAAAAGGTGAGTGAGGATGAAATATGCAACAGAAGATGGAGAGAGAGAGGGATCCCTGTCACACATGGCTGCCACCTCCAAGGCTGACCACTCCTCGTCCTCGCTGTGGTTGTGCTTTACTGCAGGGGAGGGAAACAGGGACTCTACATTAGTCCTAAAGGTGTTTGCTCATTTCCCCCTGTAACTGAAGCGTGAACACACACAAACACACGGTGGATGCATACAGGAAAAACCGGAGATAAGATGTACAGGATGACCTAAATTGAGGATAGCTACGCTCATTATTGTAAGTGCAATGAGTTAAAGTCCAATAAGTACTTCATCAAACCGTATGTGTCCCAGCCCAGACCAGGATAGGAAATTAACTAAACACTAGTAGGTTAAAGATCAACCAGCCACTGACAGACATGTTCAAATTTGATTTATTCAATAAGTTATTATTTTTTGGCTTAAATACACCAACCATTTTCATATTATACCAACATTTGCAGCATCCTGGGCCTTTTTGGTAAGGTTAAAACTCAGCCCAGAGTAACTTTATTCTCCCTAAAACAAGTTTCCTTATTATTTAAAAAAACAAAAAAACAAAAACAAATCGCAGCGTTTTTATGTTTAACGTATTCTGACTTATTCAACGGAGCTTTAAGAGTTCCTCTCTTTTTGTTTTAAAGAATAGGCCTACCATTTTTGTAAGAGCTACACTGAAGTTGGCAGTTTGACAAATGCAAGTTATTTCAATTGATATTCTGTAATATTTCAATCTTCATGTGCTAAAAAGGCACATCTACATTCCTGTAGATGGAGGGAAACAGGGACTCTACATTAGTCCTAAAGGTGTTTGATCTTCAACACATGATGTCTACCATATGTTTTTAAGTTTTTATTTTTTTTAACAGTCGTTCGATGAAAACTAATAATTGTTCTTAGATTTAAAACAGATATCAAAGCAGTGTGCATGCTGATACTGATAATTCAAATACTCAAATGTCATAAAATATATAATGCACTAGGTAGCAACTACGACGTGATTTTGGAAACGGTTCAAGATAAGTGAAAATGACGTAGCACACGTACGTAACACATGTACGTCGTTGAATTTATTTCGTTGTTACTGATATGAAGACGAGACGTGTGCGATTCGAACATCTCACATTTACCAACAAAATGTACAGCAAAAGACTGTGCAAGACATTTCAGACCGTCCTTCCAGCCTGTATACATTTTAACATCAAAGTCCGCTGTAACGATGTTTTACTCTAAAGTCGCTGAAAGCTGCTGCTGTTTCCTGTTGGCTCTCTGCAGCGGGCGGGGCTGCTGCTCAGTTTCCCCCCGCGACTGGCTGGCTGGCTGGCACGCGCACACACACACACACACACACACACACACACACACACACACACACACACACACACACACACACACACACACAGTGGATGCAGGAAAAACCGGAGATGAGACGTACACAATGTTTTTGGAAGTGCAATGATAAGTTAAAATCCATTAAGTACTTTATCAAACTGCATGGATGCGTGCCCAGGCTAGGCCAGGATAGGAAATTAACTAACAATGTAAAGATCCACAAGCCACTGACACATATGTTCAAATTTGATTCATTCAATAAATTATTTTTTTGTCTCAAAGGGCAGAAGTATCACTTTTGTATGAGTCTAAACATTGTTAATTAGGAATGTCATGCTCCTCTTTTTATAGCTTGTTTCCACTGCTCCCAAGTGGGGAAGAAATCAGTTAAAACCAGTAAATCACAACTGTAAACATACTGTAGGTCATAGCTTGCTACAGTATGTCACCAGTTCTTCAAAATCTCTTGTTGATGTTGATGCCTGGTTTAAATCCACTCTAGAAGTTCAGGCTCAGATGCCTTGCTGGGATTTTAAACATTCATGTCTCTGAACTGAAAACTGCAGCATGGTGTGTTCTGTATGATCGTCATGCACCAGCATTAGAACTGACAGGTAGTCTCAATTATACCCTCCGTGTGCTGTGGCAAAATATTCAGCAGCATTGCAATTACAGCTGGAAAAAAAGGAGGATTCGCTTCAGTGTAGACCAAAGTTTCCCATATGGAATGAGATGTGTTGTTTGTAGTGATAACCTCCCAAAACCTCTAACTGCAATGTTCTCGATGAATGTTAGTTGTGTGAATTAATTCATCAGCAATATAACAGCACCTCTATAGTTTATATACACTGTAGACTGTACACTTTTCATATTTCATACTGAGGAGTGCACTCATAGTTTGATCCCCTTTACTCCTCTGAATGATGAAAGGCATTGAGAAGGAGCCCATAGATTAATAAGGAAGAAATTAATTGGGTTACCATCTATGCAGAATAGAGGGGATCTAGTCGCTTCGGCGACAGAGGTGACAATGAGATTAGATGCAGGAAAGATGACGCTGAATCATTGCGCTACAAGTGTCAGCTAAAGCCAGTCCTGGCCTCAATAATGTCACTGATTGCTCTCACTTACTGGGGAACGCTTAGTCACACAATAACAGCAACTACAGCGTGTCAGCGTCTGCAAGGGGAGACGAAAGGGCCTAAGCTTGGGGATGAGGATAATACTATGTCTCTGCACTGAAGTAGTTAACACGTTACTTTCTGTACATCTATTATAGTGATGATTACAGTAGTGTTGATTGCAGCCCTGGTTAGTAGGGTGGTGGATGGTTGTCATTACCTTCCATTATCCAGAATTAGATTTCTAGATGGTGTCGTATCCACCCTTTACACCCGGTTGTTATGGTTTACTGCATTTTTGTGCAAGAAATGACAAAAAAACGTAAAGGAGATATTGGTGGATTTGGCCTAAAGCTTGCAGCTATATTATATGCTGTTACTTTTATTACTACTTCTACGCTGTCTTAATATTAACTTTCATGATTCATCATGTTCTATTGTATGTATATGTGCTCAGCTAATGTTCCAATTATTATATTCAATGTGTAAGATGAATAATGTTAAGGTGAGAAGTGTGTAATGCACAGAAAAAGTCCTTGCTTCATTTTAAAGCCAAGTGACACCTTTTACACACAGTATAGTAAGGTACCTTTTATTTAGTAACTTCACAGCTCATACGTGATGCATATTAGTATTTAAATTGTTAACCATAAGTAATTAGTTGTTTGAATGAACTATTCCACTATATTAAAGTTAACTATATTTATTTTGATAAATATTGTTATTATAATATTCACTATTAGAAGTCATCATACTCATTTCAACTTTTGCCACCTATAATTATCATACAGCCTAATGACCCATCAAACAATGATATACTGCAGTTACTGTACTATGTAATACATTGATATCCATTTCTTTTTTTTTACCTGCTTAACATCTGCGTGTTAACATTGCCATTGTGGAGCATGTTAGAATCCTGGCGTTAACATTTAGCTAACGCCCGAATTCTAAGTTTTGAATGGTCTTTGAAATTAAGTTGAATACAAGACACAGAAACAAGGCCACCAAAGGATAACTGAGAGACAAAAACAAAGATTGATAAAACCCCTGGGTTGTAGGGTATGGGTTGTATTATAGACTTTTGACTACAAAATATCTGACACTACAGTACATGTGAGTCCCTTTTGTTTGTGGGTATGTAGTATGTCCTTTATTTTAACTGTATATCTGCATATATCTGAAATGCATTCACAACTGGGAGTTGTGAAACTTCTCAAGCAATGCACTAATTAAACTTTATTGACCTTGGCCAGGTGGTTGTGTATATAGAAATAACAAAATATCAATGACTGCCTTTCTGTACAGATAAAGATCTTGGTACGCTGGAAAGGGAAAACCATGGTCAACCAACAGCTGTTTGGAGTTTACAACAGAATAATTTGAGCTTTTACTGTATAAGGCAGAAAAAAACAATGTTTGACTTCAAACTATTTAGGTGCTTGCTGGAAACAGCAGATACCTTATGATTTATGAAAAAGTGGTTGAATTAAATTATTAAATTATTAATTATTTTTGATCGCATCATTTCTATGGCATTTTTGACATATTTCAGTGAATGGATGATCGTCATAATTTTTTAACTTTGCAGAAAGTTACAGGAGACTCATATCATTAACAACTGTCATCTTGTACCTGCCCTGTTAGGAGCATGAGAACTGATACATTGTCAGTGCCAAGCAGCCAACACTGTGAACATTTTGATAATGAGATGTCGGTTTTTCACACCGTGTGAATGCATAGGCTACACTCACATAACAACTCAAATGAAACACTCAACTGTGCAAAGAATAACAGACGTTTGAGGTGTAAACAGCATTATGAAAACGGGAATGAAATGTAACAACTGTAACTAACTTTAGAATGCAGTGCCATATGAGCATTAGGTTAGTTACGGTTCATGAAAAAACATCCGAACCGTACGGTCCGCTTGTCGACGCATGCGCAATGTAGCCTCGTGCCTGTCAGGTGCCCGTCTGACAGTGTGTTTCCCTTCCGCGTGAAAGAAGAGGTGTGGACAAGTTACCAACAAAACATACAGCAAAAGACTGTGCAAAACATTTCAGACCATCATGCCAACCTGTATTCATTTTAACATCAATGTACTCTGTAACATTCTTTTCACTCTAACGCCGCTGAAGCGGCTACTGCTCATTTCCCCCTGTAACTGAAGCGTGAACACACACAAACACACGGTGGATGCATACAGGAAAAAACGGAGATAAGATGTACAGGATGACCTAAATTGAGGATAGCTACGCTCATTATTGTAAGTGCAATGAGTTAAAGTCCAATAAGTACTTCATCAAACCGTATGTGTCCCAGCCCAGACCAGGATAGGAAATTAACTAAACACTAGTAGGTTAAAGATCAACCAGCCACTGACAGACATGTTCAAATTTGATTTATTCAATAAGTTATTATTTTTTGGCTTAAATACACCAACCATTTTCATATTATACCAACATTTGCAGCATCCTGGGCCTTTTTGGTAAGGTTAAAACTCAGCCCAGAGTAACTTTATTCTCCCTAAAACAAGTTTCCTTATTATTTAAAAAAACAAAAAAACAAAAACAAATCGCAGCGTTTTTATGTTTAACGTATTCTGACTTATTCAACGGAGCTTTAAGAGTTCCTCTCTTTTTGTTTTAAAGAATAGGCCTACCATTTTTGTAAGAGCTACACTGAAGTTGGCAGTTTGACAAATGCAAGTTATTTCAATTGATATTCTGTAATATTTCAATCTTCATGTGCTAAAAAGGCACATCTACATTCCTGTAGATGGCAATACACATTCTGCTTTTTTGCCAAATAAATGAAAAGCTTGTTGAAATCATCAATGTCTTTTCTCTTGCTATATCAAAATCTCACCCAGCTTTTCTCCGAGATGGTCCCAATAATGTGCTCAAAGTCAAGTCAAATTCAGTTTGTGCATGATATAACTATTTTGTAATACTGTATCCTACATTGTGGATAATTAAGCTATATATCATATGCTGAAGTATATTTCTGGAGTGTTAAAGATTAAAACAAAGAATAACAAGAACCGTACAGAACCGAAAACCGTGACCCTAAAATCGGGATATGAACCGAACCGTGGGTTTTGTGAACCGTACCACCCCTATTAGTTACTGCACTCTTGAATTGCTTTTTTTTGTTTTCTTTAACCTTCGTTAACTGTGTTCCTTAAGCCACCCGGCTGTGGTCAGGCTGTAACCTGTCTGCCTCGGATCCTTATGTTAGCTAACCTGAGAAAGACAACATTCTTTCTTTCCAGCACCACATTAATAACTAAACCTTTCCTGGAGTCGAGGAAATGTACATACTTTTTAATCCAGAAGTATTACATAAAATACAATAATTACAGCCAAAGGAAGAAGACGATATCTTTGCAGGACGTTACAGATTTCATTCGATCAACAGTAAACAATGTTAGAACACTTTTACAATTAGCTGGAAAAGGGTTTTACTCTTTTTTTTAAATTGGCACTAGGCAGAGAAGAGTGTTGTAGCTGAGTATGTCAGAATACATCAAGTCTGTTTTGGTGGCTGTGTGATAGTGACGTCCACCCTGGTGCTTTTCTCTTAGACAGACAGAGTGTGAGGTAGTTGGCAGTTTGCCCTTGGCTGATGAGGTGTCATCATTAGATTTTGTGTGTGGCTGTGCACCTGGATTCATAGCACATTTGACTAAGTGTAAGGGGTTATGTTGGATTTTATTAAATAATACTAATATCCACCTTTTAATATACTTTTAGAACAATTTGTTGCACTGTAGATACAAAACAGAAATAAAAAAACAAATAAAAAAGCAAAGGTATCACAAGATCAGAATCCAAATAGACAGAATGAAAATAAAGCATTATATTTAGTTTTCCTAATATTTAGGTAATAATTCAAATTTGCCTAACTTTTGGTATTTGATAGATGTTTTCATCTGAAAGGATCACAGTTGCATACCTATATAGTACATATTTCAAATAGAAATACAGGCTCTTACCCTGGAGATGCTGCTGTCCATTTGGCCTGATTCTGATAAGGTGGGATCTCCATTCCATTTTACCACGTCATAGCAGGAAAAGCACAGGTTTAACTACTAACATTAAAAATTATGGCTGTGCTAATTCCAAGGCCTTGGTCATGTGCATGTTGGCTCAGTGGGACACACAAATGAAACCAAGCTATCATTATTGTTATTAGCACCACCTGTGCTTTTCCTGCTATATAACGAGTCAAATGTCTGCTATGAAAAAGGTCCATGCAGGTGTTCAGCAGGTGCAGGTCCAGCATAGGACTCATGTTTTTGTAAGGGACCACAAGTGAACTGGACTATACATCTCTCTTCCTGATCTCTAAAAAAACCTCTGCTAGCTACTGGAGAAAAGAACTACAGGGTTGTGCCCTGGCGGTATGCAGTAATCTAATTTCAGCTGTTGGTAGCAATTTTCCTTTTGCACTTTAATAATTTATTTTTTTCAGTATCAGAATATAAACATAAAGCATGTGCATGAATTGAATTATGCTCTATCGTATCAGTTGCAGTAGATGTAAATTAGCTAGCCAATCAGTTTTGTTTTTGATACTTTTGGGTGGCGGAGGATACGTTTCACTAATTAGGAGCTGGATACAGTGTGTCATTCCGCGGGTTAATGCATGCACCTCGTTGAATAAGACTGCATCAAAACAGTTCAGTTCATTTCTCCATACATTCGTCTTTCACATTACCATTTATATTAGAGAAAAAAATGTAATGCATTTCGTCATAGTTCACATTTTCAAACGTTAGTTTTTACTTTTACTAATCTTGTTTTGTTGCAACAAAGAAACATTGTTAAGATTAATATTTTTGTCATAGTTTTCGCTGATGAAATGAACACCCGTGCTAGCTAACATTAGCCATACCAGTAGTCCAGTGAAGATGGATGCTGTGTGGTAATCCTCATTTTACTAACGTTACATGTGTAACATTACTCAAATTTACAAAAAAATACAGATTTTTTTCAGTTTACAGTTTTCATTGCTAAGATCTCCACATATCCCCTTCTATACATGTTTCACGGAGGGGTTAGATGTATTATCAGGGTTGTGTTAACATATCGACAAAAATGAGAAGAGACACCTTAACTGATGCATAGCTTACTGCATTGATTGATGCCATCTTGGCTAAGTCTCCATTGTACGGTTTACTTTATCACAGTGGGATTATTCTGATATAAATTAAAATGTAGCCTAGTAAATAAAAACAGTACTACAGTTAGTAAGTTATAATAGCTGATAATTCATTATCAGACATGCTGTTTTTGGTTACTCAGGTGATCCAGCAGTGTGGGGAGAATAATCGACAAGCATAAAATTCAGATGAGAGCTTTGCAACAGTTTGGAGAGAAAAAAGGAACATTTCTCAAAGTTTTCAACAAAAGAAGCCTGTCGTAACATAAACATATTCTGTTTGAAACTGCTAGTGATATTTGTTTAATGCAGTTATTCCCATTCATCAACAAGAAAATTAATTAATTGATTTACCAACATCTGCTTGTATTACAAATGAATCCCGGGAAGTATATACATAGATTGTGTCCATTTATTATTGTTACCTCTGCTTTCATGGCAGGAGGAGGAAATATTTGCATTCACATGTATAAATTCAAAGGTTGATGCATTGGAATGGATTTGTGAGTAGTGTTTGGCGTTCTCAAGGTGATCTATCATGCTCTTTCTCCTGCTTGTCAAATTTGCTGAACTTGCCGTTTGCTTTTCAAAGCTTTTTAAAATGGAGCCGAATGTGTTTTCCTTTTCAGTTACAAAACCCAAAGACTTAGACTGACTGAGTCAGGCTTTTTCATTTTTGTCCTTGCAAATGCATATGTTCAGTAGTAGTTTTAAATTGCATTACTTTGGAAAGAGATTAAAATGTTATTAGGGGTCCAAGTCCGAGTCTGGAAGAAAAGGTGGTAGCAAAAGCTACGCCGTTCGCACAGCAGGGCTGTGGAACCCTATTGTTTTTCTAAGGATTTTCCTTATTATTTTTCTTCTCTGCATAAAAGTCCCACTGCAGCCTAAACCGTACATGTTGGGCGGTTGCCATTATCAGGACTGGTCCAGAACTCGGCAAGGACCTCAGGCGCAACAATTTACCCACTTCCATCACTAGGTGGCGCTATAGCAGAAAAAAACGCGTTTGACCCTATAACTTCCAAATCGTACATTGCACATTAAAAATACACATATCCACGCATTCCTTGGATCCAACTGAATCTCGTGATATAGGCCACGGCCATTTCCGCCTAGACTTTTATGCGTGAAAAATTTTATGCGATTTATCAAAACCTAGTTTTTTTTTAAGTCCTCCTAGACCGTGCAACTGACTTGCACGAAACTTGGCAGGTGGCATCTCCAGATGGACCTGACACAAGGTTATCAACAGAATTGTTATAGGATACAAATTATATATATTACGCACAAAACAAATTTGTGTAGCTAACTATGAAAACACCAACTTTGCCATATCTCGGCCAAAGTATGCGCTATCAATGCGAAACTTCAGATTCTTGTTTCCCATGACCATCTGGAGGTGCCACACACATTTTACAAAAATTGGCAAGTAGGGGGCGCTACAAGTACAAAAAGTTTATATCTCATGAACGGCTCATCCGATTTTTACCAAATTTGGAGGGTACTATCTAGGGTCACTCCTGAGAGCCACTTGAAATTTACATGGTAGATGTAGAATGGGCCATGGACTTCACCTACCAAATATTACACATGTGGACCAATAGGTGGCGCTATAGTGTTTTTTTGCCTTTAACTCCCACAATACACATCGGACATTAGAAAACCATACGTCCACCTGTTCGGTGAATCAGTCTGAATCTCATGATGTATGCCCATTTCGGCTGAGAATTGTATTCGCAATATGGCGCAATGCGCAAAACCAACTTTTTCTAACTCGTCCAAGGCCGTGCAACCAATATGCACGAAACCTTGCAGGTAGCACCTCCAGATACAGTTGAACAAAAGTTATCCAAAGAATTTTGCTACATTAAAGTATGCGCATTTGACGACCAAACAAATTATCCTAGCTAGCTACCAAGCACAGACTTAATCATATGTCGGCCAATTTAAAAGGTATAAGCAAACCACTTGGGGACCTTGTGTAACGTAGCACTCCGATACTCTGTACCAAATTTGGGGAAGATCGGTCATTAGGGAGCGCTATAATAAACGTTTAAGGTTTTTAGCAAATAACTCAATATATTTAAATGGGAAAATTTCAATTCCAGTATCTCGGCCACAGTACATGCTATCAACGTAGAACTTGGGGGGCTTCATCGGCATGCCGCCCTGAGGCTCTATACCAAATTTGGTAAAAATAGGCCATTAGGGGGCGCTAAAGTCAACGTAGACCAGATTTGGCACTTTTGCTCCATCAATGTTGATGGGATATTTGCATCGCAACATACTGCAGACCTTGCGGCTCACGCCTCTCGATATTTACCGACGTTTGCCCATCAGGCTTTAGGTTTGCACCATCAGGCTTTAGGTTCCGCTTTCGCACGCTCCCCAGGGCGTCGAGAGCGACATGCATCGGTGACTTGGACCCTGTCATAACTGCTTGCAGTTCTAGTTAAGTTTTTTTTTTTATATAAACCAACTCCAACAAACAGTCAAATTTTCTTTAACAAATCCAAGACCAGCAGGAGGTTTTTGTAATCACTGTTAGCACACTGCATCGTTATCAACTTTTTTTTTTAAATGTTTGACTTTGAAAAAGTGATAGACTTAAATAAAAATTTTCTTCAAGAATAATTTTTTAACGCATTATTTCTACGTCATTTTTGACATTTCAGTGAATGGACGATCGTCATAATTTTTTTTAACTTTGCAGAAAGTTGCAGGAGACTCATCATTAAAGGTGCTCTAAGCGACGTTGGGTGACATCACTTCTTGTTGACGTTCGAAGTATTGTCAAACAAAACGGAGGCTAGCTTGCCCCTCCCTCCTCCTCCTCATCCAGTCCTCTCCCTTCCGCGCACTAACCTTGTCGGTTATTGTCTAGAACACTGTTATGTTTCGTGGTGCAGGTTGGCGCAGTTTGTTTTTGTTGCCATTTGTGGAGCCTGGGCTGTCTACGTTTTTTTAGTGTGTTCAAGGGACAGGCAGCTAGCGGATTGTGAGGAGATGTTTGCTGTATGTGACAAAAAAAATGTAGCCTAAAAAAACGTGTGACATCACTTAGAGCACCTTTAACAACTCTCATCTTGTACCTACCCTGTTGGGAGCCTGATAACTGATACATTATCAGTGCCAAGCAGCCAACACTGTGAACCTTCTGATAATGAGATGTCGGTTTTTCACACCGTGTGAATGCATAGGCTACACTCACACAACAACTGAAATGAAACACTCAACTGTGCAAAGAGTAACAGACGTTTGAGGTGCAGCACAGCATTATGAAAACGTGTGAATGAAATGTAACAACTGTAACTAACTTTAGAATGCAGTGCCATATGAACATTTCTTTAACCTTCGTTAACTGTGTTGCTTAAGCCACTCAGCTGTGGTCAAACTGTAACCTGCCTGCCTCGGATCCTTATGTTAGCTAACCTGAGAAAGACAAAAATGTGTCTTCCCAGCACCACATAATTTCTTAATAACTGAACCTTTCCTTGAGTCGAGGAAATGTACATACTTTTACGTAAAATATAATAATTACAGTCAAAGGAAGAAGACAACCAAAAGGTTTTTTTAAAACATAAACTAACTCTTTTTTTAACAAATCCAAGACCAGCAGGAGGTTTTTGTAATCACGGTTAGCACACTGCATTGTTATCCAATTTTTTTTACATTGCCCAAGGCTGGAAGAATTAGGATTGTTGTTACAAAATATAATCACTTAGTCCAAAATCATATCAGCAGGGTGTCCCATCTTACTTTAATAAGTCACCATGAATTTACTTTGTTACTTTGTGTGCAGACACAGTGGCTTTTAAGTTTTTCAAAGATTAAATGACTCCAGTGTAGTTTCTGTGAGAATGAATGGCTAATGCTAATCCCATAATAAATCTACAACCCCAAATCAAAAAAAGTTGGGACAGTATGGAAAACACAAATAAAAAAGGCAGCATATTGTGCTCCAAAATCTCTATGTACTTTTCAGCATTAATGGTGCCATCACAGAAGTGCAAGTTACCTTTGCCAAGGGCACTGACACAACCCCATACCAAATATAAATAAAAATATAATAACAGAAAGAAATTGAATATGAATTTCATTCAGACAAAAGGAACTCTTCTTGTTCCATAAGGAAGGATGTACATAAGTTTGTCATATCCAGCGTGCTAAAGTCAGAGGTTGTTGATAACATACATTTCCATTGTAAAATAAATAACAAATAAAAACTAATAAACTACTTTAAGTAACGCTGTGTCAAAGTGCACGTGTTGCACTTAAACCCTGCTTCAGCCCACTGGATGGATGCTCGGACGCCGGAACGGATCATACACAATCAATGTCTATCAGTAAGGTCAGTCAACAAAGTAAACATCCCCTGTTCCCTCTGCAACGGGTGTTAGAGCCCATTATGTTGTGGAAACTGGATGTGTCCTGCTTAGATCCCATTATGTGTGGAAAGTGGATGTGCCCTCTGGCCCTCATTTAAAAGAGGGACGTGACCTTCAGGCTGAGGACTGAACACCACAGCACTGAGCCTCACACATTTGTATTTTTCAACACAGTGATGAGGCACAGAAAACTTATTCTTCACAATTATACAATAGTTGGTGAAAACAAATGAAACATTAATCTTGTTTTTGTGCTTCAATGATGTGTGTCGGTAGTTGTATACTAGTCATAAGTCAAGTTCACTCACAGTCACGTTTTGAGGACATCTCTCTCATTTGGGGACAGTGTCCTCCTAAGTTTTAAAAACAATTTTAAGTGTGTGTCTTTGTACTTTTGTACTTTCCTTTTGGGGACCAATTACATCTTATCATCTTATGATCGTATAAGGGCATTTTTGAAAAGGGAAGACATGTTGGCCAGTACGCAACTCTCCAAAAGGCTATCTAGTAAGAAATACTGAAAATCCATCCTTTGTTTATCTAATACTCTCTGCCTGCATGCTTTAAAGGTATCTCTAAAATGGTTGTAGCTTGCTACTTCACAGAAGACAGCAACTTGAAGTTGAAGCAGTTACAATTAATTACAGTAGCAACCCAGAGTACTGGGTACTGCAGTACTGCAATAAATACATAAAGCATCAACATGTCATAATTCACTTATCTGCTGTTGATCTGAATGCTCACTGTGTTCCGAACACACATTAAGAAAGTCAGATGCGTTATTCGCCCATCCTCCACCCCTTATTTATCATCCCATTGTCCACTATGAACACAAAAGCTGGTTTGCTTAACTGTAGTTGATTCTTGCATTCAAGTACTCCTGAACCAAATTTTATGATTTAATGACAATTTAATGGTACCAACTGTCTTTCATTATGAGTTGTATAGTTTGACAATTGCCACTTTATCACATCTACTATTACAATTGTAGCTGCCGTTTTTCTTTATTTATAACACAAACTATTTTCCAATCAATGGCTCTTTACATTGTAAATATTAATATTTCTCTAAATAGATTTGAGTGTATAGATAGCAAATAGTGTCTGTCCGACAGGTCACACACAAAACATAGATAATGATCATTTGGTTGTTATTGTGTGAAATGTGTGTCTGACAAATTTTGTTGTTCAGTTAGTACCCATGTCACATCCACAATTCTGGATTCGCTCTTTTAATATAGTATTAATCATGTTGTAAGGACGAGGAGAGGAGGAGAAGGAGGAGGAAGGTGTCACTTTATTTTCTAAACCTCTTCACTGAGTCATATGCACAGTTTACCAGCTGTAAGTCTCTCAGACAGTTGGTAAGTGAGTTGCTGTTTCTTTATTATGCTATTTGCAGTTGTGTATATACTATCTACCAAATCTGCTGAAATTGTTTTTCTTAATTCAGCAAGTGAAATAATTCTGAATCTGAAATGGGATTAACAAAATACATGGAATGACGTTACATAATTAGGATACAAAAAACTGTATTCCATTACTGTAGAGTTACAGAGAAAAACTATGTAATTTCATTACAGATACATTTAGTAAAGATTATTAGCAGGATTACAATTTAAAAAAACATTTTTAAATAAAGAACAATATCCTATCATGCACATACGCACACATTACAACACACTGGTCTCAAGTGAAACCATAACAGTTACCAAATCCCTATCATGTTTAACATTAGTGAAAGTGCTTTCGCTGGGTGGAAATTTCGCCATTATTTTGTATTTAAAGCAGAAAAGGGGAACAGCATCACAGTACATTGCAGGTTATGCCCATATTTCGTGTTGAGGTAATCCACTTGCACTTTCATATGTCTCTTTGTATCTTGACTTATTTAAAGCTAATGTACTTGCACTTACTACTTGTTGTCTGGACTTTGTACCTTCACAGTTGAAAGCACTTAATTGTATGTCGCTTTGGATAAAAGCGTCAGCTAAATGACATGTAATGTAATGTAATCCAAAAGTAACGGAAAGTAATCAGGTTACGTTGCTTTAATATTGTCATACTTGGATTAGGTTACTGACTACATGTTTTACCATGTAAATAGTAATTGTATTGGAAGACATTGAAGTAACCTTTCCTCCCTGCTGAAATGGAGGAACTGGGGGAGACATCCCGGACAGCAACATGTAATCTACAGGCAGAGCAATCAACCTTCCGAATCATTCAGGATGATGGACGGCTAATTTTCTTTTTACATCTTAATGATTAATCCCTCTGCAGTGTATATTTATATTTTTTAACAGCCATGCAGCATTCATGCTGATGGTCTGACTAACAGTGGCACTTATTCAAATTAGCCTTGATGCCCCACTTCGGCACCAGCATCAAAAATAGATGCTCTGGGAATCTGCAGCGGCAATCCAGTAAGATCATATGCTACTAAACCTACTGAGAGGAGATATGTTTGCTGCCACTTCAAAGTCACTGCTGGGTATTTGTATTGGCAGAGGCATGATCATGGAGGCAATTATACAGAGCCTGTGGGGTGAACACTTGGTGTGACCCTGGCTCATTTGCGAACAAGGTGTTTGTTGAGATTAAACTCCTCCTTTTGCCACTTCTCCTTTTTGAATGACACTCACAAAAGAGTTTTGTAAACTAACTGTTGACTGGGATGTTGGAGAAAACATAGTATGAATACTTTGTCTACTCCTTCAACATTAGGTAGTTCTGATTCCTAATGTGATATATAGGGAAGTCCATTTCCATACATTTTATCATTAAAAATCTTCCTACATAAGTCATGGTTATTATAAAAAAGGAAGGAATAATTTGGTGATTTGGCAGGGATGTGACAGCTTCCAAACTTCTATGTGTATTATTTTATAATAAATGTGATATTTGGGGCTTGAATCTCTGATTTTTTTCATGTATTTCCGAATTCTTCTTTACTCCAGCACACACAGGCAAGACATATCAAGTAATGCCAAGTAAAGAAAAAAAGCTTTAATTTTGACAACTCAATTAAAAAAGTGCAAAAGCACTACTTACAGACCATATATACTTTGACATACTGTATAGTATACAGAATTTAGAAGAAAAAAAATGAACATCACATTTTGGCAGATAGTGATAATTGGAGCATCATAACTCCTCAGTAGAAGTGCAAAAGTATATGTAATTTGGGTTAACACACACACACACACACACACACACACACACACGTTCTCAGACATCAGTAGGTTTTAGAGAACAAAGAAAAAATATGTTTTGTTATGAAAAAACATTCAACTACAATAATTTGTAAAAAATCTACACACACACACACACACACGTTCTCAGACATCAGTAGGTTTTAGAGAACAAAGAAAAAATATGTTTTCTTATGAAAAAACATTCAACTACAATAATTTGTAAAAAATCAACGTGCTTTTTAAGGAATATATTGCTGTCTAGATTGTTTAGTTTTTACCTACATAATGGGAAAATATTTATATTTAATGTATCTGCAAGTTGTTTAATGCAAACAAATAGTTATGTTCAGTTAGCCTAAGCAAAGCCATTGACAAATATAAAAAAGAGGAAAAAAAGAAAAAGAACACTGAGTTGAGACAAGAGCCCTTTCCCAATTCCCAGTTTGTGTATCCCTGTTCCTCTCCTCGACTCCCCTTGCGTCTCAGTCCCGCCCACAGGAGATCTGAGCTGAGAAGTCGAGGCAACAGGCATTTAACAAACACAAGACATCGGTCCGTGTACGTTTTGTTAGTTTGTTTTTTCGTTTGAACCACAAAATAAAATAACGAGATACCACCTGTTTTTCGTTTGTCGTTTCAAACCAAAACGCAATTGTAAGTCGCTTTGGATAAAAGCATCAGCTAAATGACATCTAATGTAATGTAATGAAAAAAATAAGACGGACAGAATTGTCCTGGTACTCGTCTTCCTCTCCCTCGTGTAGGCATTTTTCTTACTTTCTTTGTGTTCATCTTTATTGTTCCTTTTCCACACAAAATCAGCCCAAATAGGTCCTCTTTTACTGTATGTACTACAGTAACATATGGTCATGTGATTGAAAGAACTTCAACACCTGAGTGTGTTTCCTGGAGGGGAATCAGCTGCGATTGATCTATTTGCATAGCTTCAATCAGCTGTTTCTCAGTAGCAATGGAATAAAATACAGGGGATTTATTTGTGTTTCAATTTACAATATGAACAGCTGTTCACTGTGACTTTACCCTATACGTATAGGTTTAGAACATGAAGTTATCTGTTCTGACTTACAGTGTGAAAGCATTTGCAAATTGGTCAGTAAAAATCCATTGTTTTGGTCTTGGTTGAGCTTGTGTGTAAAAGAAGTTCAATCATTTTAAATGTGTACAATTGGGCCACATTGCAAAACTCTCATATTAGTGAGGAAGCTGCCCTGTTGCTTCTCATCCTGGTCTCATCCTGTAACCTAAACTGTGTGTGTGTGTGTGTGTGTGTGTGTGTGTGTGTGTGTGTGTGTGTGAGTGTGTGAGTGTGAGAGAGAGAGAGAGAGAGGGAGAGAGAGAGAGAGAGAGAGAGACTAAATGTTTTCGGTTGTAACATTCAGCGTTTGCGTGATTCTGTGCCATCTGCTGCTGCTCCAACAATACTATGGCAGTAACTATTTATATTGCTTACCAGGAGATGTCAGTTATCTTGATCAGAAAAATAATACATTGCAAAGTCAGGACTGGTACCAATTATATTATTTACAACACACACATGCACACAAGCACACAGCAGCACATTGTTATTAGTTATTTAGTTCTTTGAGTTTTATGTTGTTTTGGTGTTATGTTCTAAGCCTTATGTGCTTTAGTTCACTTGTTCATTCCATTCCATTCCATTAAATGACATGTCATTTAGCTGCCGCTTTTATCCAAAGCGACTTACAATTATCTGAAAGGCAGGGCAACATGTTTTCTTTTAGTGGAGCGAGAAACCGGAGCACCTGGAGAAAACCCCATGCAGACACGGGAAGAACATGTAAACTCCATGCAGAAAGGCCCCGGGCCAGCAGGGTTCCAACCCAGTACCTTCTTGCTGTGAGGCCACAGTGCTTACCATTAACTATTCCTTATTGTAATTCAACCACACAATACCCATCATGTATTATATTTTATCATCCAATATTGGTCAACTAGTGATTCAAGGGCTTAGTATGAGCAGTGAACATCTAACAAGCTGGGTGATCCAGGCCCAAGCAATGCAGTGAAGTCTACCATGCTCACCATGAATTCTGGTCCAGTCTGCAGGGCCTGAGGAGACCAGACCAGAATAAGAGTCTCTGGTACACTATACATTGTTAATTTATGTTCTTCATCACATTGACATGTGCAATGGCAGCCAACGTGGTCAACCCTGTCACATACAATATTCTGCAGAGCAATTTAAAAAGCCCTTATATGTTTTGCCTTTTTTTTTACTGGCTGGTGTAAGATTAGAGTAAAAGTAGTCAATAATGCCACACATAATTCTAGGGGAATGCAGATATTATTTAAAATGTGATTTCAAAATTATTATAATCCTATTTCTATTTTAAAACAATATCCATTCTTACTCCCTTTGTGGCTATTAATTAATGTTACTCAATTAAATACTTTATCTAACCCTAAATAATTAATTTTAGCCTAATCTGACAAGCTACAGACAACAGCTAAAGTACCTCGTTCTTGTCATAGACCTATATATAATATGGACCCAGCTACTCCGTTGTTTTTGACGGAGACAAGTGAAGCCTATTACCAGCACTTTTCCGGTGATAGCCGAGCGTTACTGCGCAGCTGCAAACTGAGCTTCCCGACGTAGATGTTACGTGACCAACGTGTCTGCAAGTTGTAAGTCTTCTGGTAGCTGTGCCAAGAGGAATCTGAATCATTCCCAATCTTGCAGAGACGGAGAGCGTAGGTATATGTAAGGAGATAACATAGGCACAGGCTAATTATTGATAACTAAAATGCTAGTTAACATTAGCAATTAAACTAAACAGCTAATGTAAGTCCAAACTGCCTGCGAGCTTCTCCTGTACTATACGGTAATTATTGTACTATGCAACAGTAAGTCGCGTGGTTATGACACAATCGTTAGCCTATTTTTATAAAAACGTCTGCTACGGAGCCATAACGTGAGGTACAAGGTAACGGAGCCTTTTATACATTGTCGTGTTTCTTAAGAAATAAACGATGGGCAAATGAAGTCTTTAAACGCTTCAGATGTAAAGTTATTGGCTGTCAAAGTGACGCCAAAATGAATGGCAGTGAATGGGATGCTAACGGGGGGTGATAGCTTATTAGCATCAAAATGGCGCCATAGGAGGCTTCACTCTGTGGAGAGAAGCCTGCCCCCTTGGTTCTTGTGGCTGTTATTACAGTTCTCGTACTTTTATTTTGACACGCTAATGTTACTTCCGGTCCAGCGCCGCATTGATATGAACCACTTTTGATCTTCAATATGTAAGCCCATGCAAAACAAAAACGAGACCTGTGTTCCATTGGATTTTCAGTGATTATGCACATTACAAAAAATGAGCCCATATTCTCGCTGTTGGGTTAAAACGGAAACATGAATAACAAGAAAACAACAGTTGAAAAACAAGCAGTTTTCCAGTTATTTTTTCATTTGTATGGACATTGGAAAAATGGGAAAACGGAGCTCATATTTTTGTTTTTTCGTTTTAAACAAAAAACGGATTATACTTTAGTACCCTGACCCTGCTTCAGCGGTCTATTGTTTTGTCAAACGCTGCATTTTATGTTCTCTGTGATACGAGCAGAAGTAATAATGACAACTTATAACGTGGCAAAGTGTGATAAGAATGTACGTGGGTCATACATTTTTCTTTGTTGCATTTAACACGCACGCACGCTGCGCAGTTATGTCACTACAGCTGATATTGTCGGACATTTAAGCAGCAAAGCAAACTTACTGTAGTTATAAACTGGACAGAGAAAACATAACTATAGCCCTTTAATAACTTCATAAATAATCCTAGTGAAGTTGCTGCTGTTTCTCGACGCACTTTCAAATGAAGCCGTCTGTTCGACAGTAGCTCTGATATGTCCACTTTGTAGAGAACGCTCCTCGTCAATTGTGTATAATTTCAGCCAGCCGCTATTAATCAGAATGTTAATTTGTATGATCCAACCAGCCCGATCCGTAACATTTGATTAACCACAGTGCCGGACTCTCTCTCTCTCTCTCTCTCTCTCTCTCTCTCTCTCTCTCTCTCTCTCTCTCTCTCTCTCTCTCTCTCTCTCTCTCTCTCTCTCTCTCTCTCTCTCTCTCTCTCTCTCTCTCTCTCTCTCTCTCTCTCTCTCTCTCTCTCTCTCTCTCTCTCTCTCTCTCTCTCTCCTCCCCCCCCCCCCCCGGCACACGTCTTTGTTTACATGCCACAGGTAAAGACTTCTGCTCAATTATAACTCCTCCGAGGAGCCACCTCGCTCCTCGATGTACATTTTAGGAATTGGGTCGTACTTCTACATGGCGTGCTGAGAATAAGTTCCACAAGCTGGAGGATCAATGATTGAGGAGGTACAAATTTGGGAAATGAGAAAGGTCGAAAATATTAAGTAAATTGCTTTGTTCACCCACACAACCATCCACCTCTCTTACATGTACAAGAAGTCCTTAAAGTGCTCAGGAAAAATGAAAATCTGAACATCTGCAGAACAATTTGATGACAGCAAGGTAAACTCCATTTGCTGAGAAGAATCAGCTACTTAAAGGACCTTGTGGTGAGGCAAAGTAATCTCAACACCTTTGCTTTGGACCAAAATCTTGTCGGTGAGTGTATGCTTGACTGCATTACGCTTAAACATATTAGCAAGTGCAAATTGGTAGAATGTGAACAGCTGACATTTAGATTTACCCATTTGTTTGAGTAAACTTGTAAGTTTAAGAAGCCAATGTATACGTGAACAATGACAAGCTCAAAGGAGTGAGGGTGTCTACACTCATGTTTGAAATTGTGGATGCAAGTCTGGCATGCCAGCATGTCTCAGTGCTCAGTGCCTGTGTTAAATTTTAAAGTTCATGCCCAGAGTGAAGATTCAAAAGCATGGAGGGTGTGAAGGAGTGCAAATGAGTGTGAAGGGGACTCAGTGGTGTTGAACTCATAATTCATTAGTGATCTTGTGGTCTGGTTCAATCCCTTTCTGCACCATTATCTGGTGAAAAAAAAATAAAGATCCAAATTGTGAGAGTGGATGCTGGTTTACTGCACAACCTTCCAGAGAGACAGAGGCACTCATTTACTAACACTGCGTAGTTTACGCTGCATCTGTTTATGCGAGTTCTGTAAATGTGTACGCTATGCTTCCTCATTTTTGCGTAGTATTTACCAAACCTGACATCCATCAGGCAATCAGCGCATACTCCGCCCTCCACCGCAATTAGCGTGCCTCTAAAAAAGCAAAGAATGAGCCCGTATGTATCTATCATGGATCTTTCTACGGAAAAAAAGCGCAAGCTTTTAGTGACGACTTTGTAATGTTGCCAGGAGTTTAACGTGTTCTGGGATGGAATGTCCAGTAATAGAATAACTGCATGGCTGCTTAATCTGTAAAGTCGGATGATTTCTGGTTCGCTTAAACGTACAATATGTAACTTTCTGCCGCTAGGGGTCTCTCAACCAAAACAATGGATTGTAAACACGGACTTTTGATGAAGTTGGTAAGTTGCGTGGAATTATGGGAGTTGTAAACACCTTCGCTGATTAGAATGCATCTGTTCACGGACAAGTTTACCCATTCAAATGTATTCACTTTACGTGTAGTAACGTTTATTCATGTCATTCTAATAACATAGCTGCATTTTCCCCAACATAATTACGTTTTTCTTGATTCGATCTGTATTGGTAGCTGACCAGTTAGCTAGCTAGTGAGCCAGCAAGCTAATGTTATCAAGCAGCTAAAACACAGTGACAATCACAATATATTTCACGTCACTGTCACCTTTTGAATGGTTTCAACACTGGGGTGGATGGGGTTTGTTGTAACGCTAGCTAGCTACTCAACGAGCCTGAGAGACAGGTGTGGGTGGGGATTGCCGGGGGAATCTTCGATGGCCGATGTGAACATCTCCAAGCTGCCCGGAACGATCTCCCCCTTCACTTTTCTTTAATCTTAACTATTCGTTTTGGTGCTTGTCGGGTCAATTTAGCTAACTGTAAAGACAGCTAAACGCGAATCGGTGAGAAATTCGGCAGGGAGGAAATTTTTGGCACGAACACCGGTAGCTAGCCCTAACGGAGACTAGCTAACATTAGCTATGGATGGCCGCTGTTGCGACTCGGATCTGGGTCTGATATGGTCTGTTTCCCGACGCTTCATTAAACTGCCGTTAGTGTCGTAAGCACCCGGCACCGGAGTTAAGTGCTGCATAGTACTTATACTGTATGGATTGCTGTAATGGTGGCTGGCTGTAGGCTGGCTGTGGCTAACGGTATCTGGCTATTGCTACATGTCCCAGCACCAAACGAATAGCCGGGACGGCTGTGTTGTCAGCTGTTATCCCAGGCAGACAGACCGGGGTGCTAGCTGGCTAAATTAGCATTAAATTAGTCATCTTATCTATACAGTTAACGTTAACATTACTGGTAAACTCATTCGTGGGTTAGCCCAGCGCTGCTTTTATCCGTGGTGAAAACAATCATGCTACCAATAACTTTATGAGCGTGTTGAACGATGTGGTAACCGTATAATGTTATCCACCAAGCATTAGCTAGCTAGCATTAACGTTAGCTACTTGTCAACCAACACACTGTAGTAACGTTAAACTGGATCGATATTGATATGTATCAATAAATAAGATATCTGCTGTATTACTGTGTTGCAAAGTGGCATGTTATTAATCACAAAATGATGCTGTGTGGCAGAAAAAGCAGTATTGTGGTTAGGAGTATTTTTTTCTGTGACATTGTAGGATTTACAATTACGCTCAAACGTATCATCTGGGTGCCGTGTTTTGAAGGAAGTTACGAGGAACTAGAGGGTGAAAGGTTATATGACGCCACTGACAGGCGAATAGGAAGGAAAGGAAACGTGACTTGTCTGAAAATAAAATAACAGATTTCTCTGGGTTTGAAGTTTGGTGGAAACATTTGGGAGAGTGTAACTACACATCTCAAAAAAATATATAACATAGGTATGGTTGTTTTTAGACATTTTAATGCAGAAATGTTACATATTCAGTCCCTCCAGAAAAACGCGGAGTTTTTTTGTGATTGTTGCGGGCAAAAATCCTTGATTATGCGGCATGTTTTCTTAAAAAATGCAATGGAATATGCGGGATATTTATGCCATTTTATGCGATGAAAATGCGGGAACTTGCAAAAATTGCGGGAACTTGCGGGAACTTGCAAAAACTGCGGTTTGATGAAAAAGAGAAAAAAAAGTGATTCCCCAACACCGTGTTCTCAGTAGGTGAAATTACGTCACTTCATAACGTTCCCATAGCAACAGGGGAAAATGGCTGCTCTTGTGTGAAGTAAACGCAACATTTTTCAACTTCCTGCTGAGATATATGACTTTTTTGCAACGAAAATGCGGGGATTATGAAATCATGCAAGCCCCGCATATTTTGCGCGGAAATCGGCAATTTATGCGGCGAAAGTGCGGCGTATTTGAAAAAATGCGGCCCCCGCATAAATATGCGGACTTTGGCTGATTATGCATTGAATTCTGCGATCGCATAATCGCGTTTTTCTGGAGGGACTGCATATTGTACCTTTAAGTGGAAAAGAGTGATTCTCGTGGCATAAATCCTGTCTGCTCGCCGTGTTGGCCTTTGCCTTCGCCTTGCTCAGATCACTGCTGCCATTGAATAAGGTACATTTTTACACACAGGAAAACGCGCTCCCCGGTTTAGACCTGCTTTTAAGAGGCGGAGAATGTCCCCCGCAGAATAGAGGTGCGCTCTTACTGTCTTTGTAAATACCACGGAATATATAATTATGTGCGCTTTACGCGTATCCTTCCACTTCCCCCATGACCCTCCCACAAACGCATATTGAAAGCGCAACTTGTCTCTTCTCACTCATGTGGCAGGCAATCTGCGATTTTACCCAAGTGCGCCCTGTCTGTAAATAGCCCGCATCGGTTAAGTCAGTCGTTGCGAACAATTAACGCCTAGAAACAGGCGCAAACGGCTTGATAAATTTAGCCCAGAGAGGCATGTGACAATCAATCAAAGGCTGGAAGTTGTAACATATACTGTATAATGCATTTAATAGCTTAAACTGCTACAAACTACAATATATAACAGCGTACAGAGCATATACTGTATTGGTGTTCTGCTGGGGGGAAATCTGTGGCCTGAAGTAAATTCTGAAACATGGAAGGCAACGCTTTGACTTTTTCAATATTTAACCAAAACATACACTCTTCCCTAACCTTAACCATTGAATTACCACCAGGGCTACGGTTTCCTACAACCCCCCAAACCATTTATGTGCACTGCCCAAAAAGGCACATCTCGGGAGCCTGCAGCTGCCCACTGCTCTTATGTAACCCTATAGGATAGGTTCAATGCAGAGGACAGGATATGTACCAGATCAAAAAGCTTAACCTTGCTCTACTGTACTTGCAAAAGTTTTTGTGAGTGACGTTATATGCTAAATACTCAAAATGGAAACATGCAGTCGATATTCGAAACAGTTATAGAATGTATGACAAAAAAAAACCTCAGTGCCTTGACTTCCTCATCACCTCTCTTTCACTGTGATTTTACAAATTTTACATTTTCTCATTTGATACTGTATGTGGTCTGGAGATGGTGTATGATTGTGGCGAGACAGATGCAGCGCTGTGTCTCGTGAGATGATTGAATCACCCAGCTGGCAGTTTTGAAATGCTGTTTTTGAACTCTCACACTTAGATTTGATGACCCAGTCCAGTATATCATCTCACATTGATAGTTAGTTGTAAAGTATTTAATTCTACACTAAAGAGACAAATGACCTAATGTAATTACTCGGCAAATTAAAATAAAGTTAATTAGTTAAGGTCAGGTTATGAGAATTTCTAGTTAGAGGATTAAATTACATTTTTAATGAATTGCTGCCATTTTAGAGGTGATAAAGAAAATGATTATCTATTTGAGCTAAATAAAAAAATAAAAAAGTGTTATGTCCTAATTGTCAACTCTGAGGGGGAGAAGATGCCTTGGTACTTCTGGCTGACAGTTCCCATATTCAGGTAATGAACCCTCAGAAAACCAATCTTGATCTAAACAAAAATCAGATAGAGCAAACTGTTGTAATATGGAGATCATCGCCGGTGTCACAGAGATGATAATTGTTGTTCCTAACAGAATGCGCTGTGTGTGGGAGTGTGATTAACCAGCTAGGCTTGAGAGCTAGCACAAGGGCAAGTCTCAGTTCAATAACAGAAGCCATATAATACATTGTGGTTACAAAATTAAACCTGTGAGGAGGGCACCTTAGATCCGTTATCCAGGGCTGTTTGAAGGAATTTGGGGGCCCCAAACAAAATGGACATGGAGGCCCCCCCAACCCCCCGCCCTGCCCCGCACGCATGCAAAGCCTACAGGAACCACAGCATAGCCATACAGTTTAAGTTCACCCACACTTTATATAAATAAAAAAAGGTTTACAGTGCATAAACTGCTGTTGCATAAACTGTGCACCTAGCAATTTGGCAAGCACTACTGTATATTAAAAATTCTGAAATGTCCATGGGCAAAAGTGACTGGTATTTACACAGTTTGTTGGGAATTCAATAGTGATTTGCACTGTTTTTTTTCTAACAATATGACAGCACACACTTATCAGTTTACACTCTGGGCTGTGCAGGATATCAGCTATAATTATAGAGCTTGTGGGGGTACCTTGTGCTATAGAGGAAACATCAGCACTGAGAAGTGATGCATCTGTTGATGTTGAGGATGAAGTTGATGGTGTAGCTGGTAAAATAATTGGAAAAAAAAAATCTGAAATTACCTGTGAAGTATGTTTTACCATTTCACTGTTAGCATATTGAAAGAGGTCACTATTAACAGCTCAGCTCAGTGAGAGAAATTCACTCTACCTTCATCAGTGGAGGTATCCTTAGGAAGAGCCTGAGGGCTGAGACATTTAAGCAAAGCACCTTGAGGGAGAAAGAAAAGATGGTAACACTTTATAATAACAATCATTAATAGATGGTAAATTGATAGATAATTAATCTTTAGGTAATTGTCATTTAACTGTTGGAAAACAGTCTTTTTACTGTTAAACAATGCAATTATAATTAAATGTTTACTAATTATTTGTAGTGATGTAAATTAACAGTTTATTGTAACACACATATCTATCATATAATATATTAGGTATCGGGTAATGATTAAACATTTTTGTAAACCTTTAAGAAACCATTTTTAGAACATCTATAAACATTACATAGATAGACGGACCAGATATTCCTAACCCTTTGTTAAGGGTTACTGATGCTTAAAAACAACCCAAGCTAATGTTTGATGCACGGAATATATTGTGTGGTTTTCCCAACCACCATTTGGTAAATAGATTATCACGGTGGAATAGTTAGTATAGCATGCTAACGTTATGCCACTTTCATCAAAACCTATTACAAAGCTATAGCAATGTCATGTCATTAAATGCGATAAACAGTGATTCTGGAACAGATCTGCGTCTTCCTTATCCGGTTAAAAAACATATTACAGTAGTATGTAACCATATTCCATCCGTTCGAAAAAAAGTTGCACTAACTGTTCGTTACAAGCAGCATTTGCCGTCAGGCAGGTTACAGGTAACGTTAGCTAACATAAACATACTTTTGCTAGCCTACCTGCTGGAAAATTACACAAAGACAAGTAGAGCCATTTCATCCAGTGTAATTTATCACTTACCACTATCTTGTTTTTTCTTATCCTCCTCTTCCTTTCTCTTCTTCCTTTTCTGGCTTCCTGAAACATAATTCCGCTTCATGATGACTGCCGACCGAGGTTTTGTATTTTGCCGGCAGCAGAGATCACGAGAGGGGCCCCTTGAGGGGGATCCCGATAACAGTGTCATTGCACTTCACTGCATTGACTATCAAAGGGCCAAACTCTCTCGCTGCAGACAGTGTGGCAGCTACAATGTAGATGGCACGTTGTTTCCACCCCTTATAAGCTTTCAAGTTCTGTTATTTTTTACCTGTGAAGGCTGAAACATGATGAAGCTGCATGGGAGTTATTTGGAGACATCCACTTGGCTGTTTCTTTTATACTTGTAGGTACAACTATAACTGTTAAGTTTTATCCTTCTCCATTCTGATCCGGCCTCCCACAGGAGTTTAATCAACCAGTAGATTTGGGAGGTGTGCGTAAGTCCTTTACAAGCCCCTGTGATCCATAACACCCTTCTTTGCGTAGGTTTGCAGAGACATTTACGTGCATTTTTGGAGGAGCATAAATACAGACAGAAAGGAACATTTCGAGGAGCATGCTTGTTACCTCTGCCAAGGAGGTCATGTTTTTGGCTCGCTCTGTCTGACATTTGTTACTAACATTTGTTCATACAGAAGCCCTAAAGTGATTTTCTCAATAACTTGGGAGGACGGGAATCATTACTTCTGACTAACTGGAAATTCCATTCAAAACTAATTTGAGAGTCTCAACTCTTTATGAGGTCTTTCAATGTTATTGCATACGGATCAAAACTGACCTTGGCCAAATACTGTATATTGACGGAGGACCATTTTCTCATTACGTATGCTCTTTATTAGCTGTGGCTTTAATGATTCATCCCTCCTTCTCCCCCACAGCTGTTTACCATAAGTGTTTCCTTTGTAGTCTTCGGATCGGATGTCTCGAACTTGAATATGTTCTCCCTTCCTGGAAAGATGTGGGCCTCTGGCCGGCTTCCCACCTCCTGTAGGAGTGCTGAGAGATGCACAGGGAGAGCCAGGTGAGACTGGAGAGCCATCTGGAGGAGCTGCTTGGTTTCATAACTTGACGACTCTGCTGGACATTAATGACTGTATTGTCTGGAACCATAATGAGCCCCGGCTCAGGCTACTTTCAAACGTCTTTGGCACTGTATCTGTAAACAGTTGGAAATATGGGCATGAACATGCTTTGAGAGAAAACTTCACAGACAGAAAATGCTGTATTAATGTGAATGCTTTCCAAACTAAAGTTAAGGTCTGCAAGCAGTGAAATGCTCATTATCCACAAAGTGTAGAGGTCACATTGAGGCTATGTTTAGACAGAAACGATCTGAAGAGAAAACGCAAAAGTGGCGTTGCGTTATCACTTTTTATTCCGCGTTTAGACAAGCGTTTTGGGGGGGAAATCTGCGTACATATGGTGACGTAAAAGTGTGTGAAATTTGATGTAGTATGCACACCAGGTGGCTAGGTGGTAGTGTGAAGCACTGCCACACAACACCACCAAGTCCGCATGCCTGCGTAGAACCTTCCTTCTACTTCTCTCCATAGTAGCGTGAAACCAAAACATGGCGAAGCGAACAACAAAAGCTGACAATTTTGTCTGGACAGATGAGGAGGTGGCACAACAGGGCCTGGACTGGAAGTCCTGCCAGTCAAAATGTATAGACATATGGACCGAATTTCTTCAGCAGTATCCTGTACCTGAAGGGACGTCATATCCACACGAGAAAGACGCTATCTGTAAAAGTCAGATATCATCAAAGCTGAAAGCCATCCGGACCAAGTATAGGCAGGCTGTGGATACCCAACGCCGGAGTGGCCATGGGCGAGTAATCACTCTATATTTTGATTTATGTAACAAAATATGGGGTGGGTTGCCAGCCACCACAACAATAGAGGCTGCAGACTTTTGCGTTTTTACCCTTTAGATGGGAACGCAACGGTGGAGCGTTTTTAAGATTTCCACTCTGGAGGGTGGTTTCACTTATTTTGCACATCTGATAAAATATTTTTACATTTTCACCCGCAAGCGTTCTCATGTAAACAGTCTCGCTGTTGGTGGCGATGTGGATTTTATAACCAGTGGACCTTCCATTTAAACAGCAAGCAATTAAAAACATAATACCCTGTTGTAAGTAGTTCTCTGGTATGTGAGACTGAGATCAAAGTAGTCAAAGTGAAATAGTTCTCACTCTTTTTCATAGGGCCTTGAAATGTTTCAACAGTTTTTATATGATGTGAAATACTTCTTACCATTTTCTTTCAAAAAAGAAAAAGACTAAAAGAAAAGTGTCTTTTTAGTGCATTGTAAAGGTTTTAACAATGCTCCCACAAACCCTCTTCTTCAAATAGGAGTTCTCAGGGGAAAGTGGTAGTCTCACCCCCCACTGTTGCTATGCAACCACAGAAAACCCAGCTGAAGAATGGCACCTTTACTCAAGTTTGAGTAATATTTTATATATACTCTGTGTGTGTGTGTGTGTGTGTGTGTGTGTGTGTGTGTGTGTGTATATATATATATATATATATATATATATATATATATATATATATATATATATATATATATATATATATATATATATATATATATATATATATATATATATATATATATATATATATATATAACGCTCAGCATTGTTAGGGAATTGTAAGAGGAAGTTCTAAATACTTGAAGTCGCCACAAACGACAAATGCTGATACCAGTTGCATCAGTCATTCCTCTCAGAGCTTCACAGTCAGAGCTCAACTAACCGTCAGTGAGAGTAGTAGACAATGGAAGCAACATTTTTTTTTTGTTTGGGCCATCAAAAGTTACATTTAAAAGTCCCATGAAAAGACCCATTAAATATTACACCCAGTATAACGTTTTGCATGTAACAAAAACAAACCAAAGAGTTTGATATTGAGAGCCTTGTGAGTTTTGGGGCTACAAATGTTCTTCTTGACTAAATCATGCATGTACAATTTGTGAGTGGGGAGCTTTGGTTTTGTTGTTAGTGTCATTTAAAGAAGTGTTTGGTTAAGTGGTCTTTTTTGGGTCTAATCCCATTCCTTTTTGGAAAGCTGGAAAACCTGTTAGTTCCACTACTGTGTTGACTCTGTGGATTAGAATGGGGGATAGCAGGGGACAAAATCAATCGTACTGTATCCCTCGTTTACATGACAATAACAAAGTATGTTTGATTTAGCTGCAGTTCAATCACATTTGGCTTTATTCTGCAAAACAGTACACATAGGAGAAAATACATTTGGTATTATATTTTTGATTAATACAAAAATGCTACATAGAATCTACAAGTGCAGTAAAAAACAGTGGATACAAATGTGCTGTAACTTTCACCTCAGGTCTAATATACAAAATGTACATCCCAGCATTAAATCCCCTACACATCCATGATACACCTCCACAAGTGTTTTCAGTTATGTTGACTGATTAGACTTCTTCTCAGGACTGTGTGGGCATCTAGAGACCATGACTGATTGAAGTTTCCATGACTCCCCTGTTAGTTTCGTTGTCCCTGAACAGAGGTTTAAAAATATCTATGTGGGTTTGCAGGGCCTTGTTCTGTTGAATGCCTCCTTAGCCTTTTAACATGTATGTTCTGTTCATATTTACATTATGTTTAGCAATGTTTGTCCCTAAATGGCACCAATTTTTCACTAAATCAAGGAGGAACAGATTTTGCCTCAAATCACTAAGCTTCCTACTGTGGCGTATTCTCCATACTGCATGGTCGACATATGGCAGTGGGACAAATGGTTCTACTTGCTGAGAATACATTCCGCGTCTCCCTCCTTTTAAGAGAGACAGGAGAAAGTTTGACCGCTGCTATCCTAACAATGCTCAAGGTGTAACAGCAGTGTAGCCTTTGATCGGCTCCCTCAGGGCCGTTTCACATTGAACGTGCAAGCGGTAGCGCTGCGCAATGAAACCCATTATTGTCAATGGCTTGCGCGCGAAAGAGCTGGTCTGCTGCGGCATTTTGCGGCTTGCCGCTCTTGTGCGTGCCGCGTTCAAAGTTCAACATGGTTCAACTTTGACCGCGGCAAGCACAAGAGCAGCCGTGGTGCGCTGTGACGTGCTTTCACGTCTGAAAAAAATAAATAAAGAAAAAAACACAGAATGCACGTGGATCCACAAATGGAACATAGAGGTTGCTTTCAGCCATCAGCAATCTCCCAGAGCTGTACGACACAAGTCCGAAGTCGCACAGACCTCGGACACAAATCTTGTGTTTATGTGTCCAAAGCAAGTATTTATACCAATGACACAATCAAACTGACAAGTCCTTACACATTGTTTATACCAAGATAGTGAAACTGCTTTGTGTTGTTGTCCATATTTAACAGTTCACTCTGTAAGTATAGTCTAATGAACAATGCACATGAAAGGGAGCACTATTCCATACATGTTGCACATTATTGTCATCTCTGATCTGAGAAATGCGCCAAAGCAATGGAGAAGAACTGTAGCCTACTGTTGTGAGCTGCAAAATCCAAATACCAAGTTGATTATATATGGCTTCATACAGGTTCTTGTAAGATATATTTGTATTTGTATGTTTATATGATGTAAAATATTTTTGGACAGATTGGCACAAGTTATGTTCGTTTTCACTGAAGTTCACATGTAGGTAGTTATATACCTTTACACAGAATAACTACCCATTTCTAAGCGTACGTAAGCTCCAGTTTTGGAGGAATTAATTGCACATATGTATTAAACAAAGTGTTTTCCAGAGTATGAATGAATGATGATGAATGTATGAATTTAGGCTCATATCTTAGCTTTATTACACCCAACTGAAATGACTGTAGACCTCTTTATGTATGTAAAAATGCAATGACATGTAGGCCTAGTGTTAAAATGCACCATTTTATTTAGAAATGAAAATAATCCACACGTCTTCATCTATTTAGAGGAGTGTAAGAAAAGGTGGAAGAACCTAAGGGACAGGTACATAAAGTGGTGCAGGGGCAGACAAAAAAAGTACTTTGAAGTACTTTTCCATACTGTCTTTTCTGGAGCCACACGTCAGGGAGAGACAGATTGCCAAACGCTCCGTTGTAGAACTGGGCTATCTGAATGTTGTTCGTATCCGGGAAATCGTAGAACCAACTCTCGTCAGCAGACTGTCAAATTACTCTCGGTTGAGCTGAAAGTACCCCTGGAACCGGCCAAAGTGAAAGCGGAGCTCCTTCACCAGCCGGAATTCCCCCAACTGCTCTCTGGACCTGAGAGTCTCGTGCACCCACACCCTTCTTGCTGCTGCTGCAACTGCCTTCCTCCGTCTTCTCCTCACAACCAGGGCTAGTGCCAAGGTTTTCTTTTGGTTCAAAGACAGAAACATCTTCACCACCAAATCACTACTGAAATCGCTGTGTATCCTACACAATGTCCCATGTAGGCTACTACACGTCTGATGTAAACACCGGACGCAGACGTGACGTGCATTCACATATATCACTTACTCTGTGGACAGCTGTTTATTGGGTCCATTCGGCATTTTTCCCAGTTGACTTTATCACACCGGAAAAAAAAGTTGAGGACTGCAGGATGGATCAACGCTGAGAAATCCTCGGTAGCTCATCTTGTCCAGCGGTACGTCCCACTCTCCACATCACAGACACTCCATTTCAGTTGGCATATTCCCGCACACTCCCACCACCAGATCTGTTGGCTTTCATCCTCACGTCCTCAGGCTGTTCAGCGATCGCTCTCTTCTCCTCCTCCTCCTGTCGTTTTATTCCCAAAGCACACAGCTCCTCTCCGTCCTGTGTGTGTGTGTGTGTTGCTGGTGCGTCCGGAAAGTAGGTGAAGGGTCGTGGCCGGGCGGTCTACCTGTAGCTAGCAGCTGTAGCTAGTTGATTCAGCTAAGGACTGCTGCAGTATTTAGACCTGGGAAGAACTCATCTTCGGCGCCAGATCCTTCCAGCTTCCAATGTGGTAACTTGTCTCCCAGTCAGTGTGATAGCTAACTTGTTTGTTCACGTTAGTACTTTCCTGTATTTCCTCGTGCTTCGCCCACTGTGTCTGCCTGTGATTCTCTGTGTTGTGGGTCAGAGCCTCGGCCGTAACAGCTGCTGCGTGAGCTCTGCGCCAAGTAGCAGTGCTTCGGCTGCCTACTTCCACCCAATATAGTCCCAAATCAATATATGCCTAGGAAATCTTATTTTGCGTTGCTATTTGTACTTGTTGTGAATACACAGGCCACAAGAAGTAATTAGGTTGTTTTGTTGTTGTTTGCTCACTTTTACTCGCGACATGCTAATGGCAACAAAGGATTCCATTCACTACACTAAGCTAACGGCGGCACCCAAGACAAAAAAAATGCGTTTTCCCACCTATCTACATCTAGAGAAGACCGTGATAAGCCCTATTTCAACAAACGGTGGCGTATTCCTTTAATTCAAGGGAAGTTATTCATAATTTACTACTACATCACAATTGTACATGCAACTGCACATTGCACGTGTAACTGCAACACATGCCACATCTGGCATATGAAGAGGAATATGTAGTTATAGTTGTGAGTAAATATAATGCTATAGTTATACTGCTCATTTTTTTATATCGTGATTGTTTTTTGTCTGAAAACAGCTTATTGTTTGTTGTAATGTTTTATGTTTTGTGTGGACCCCAGGAAGAGTAGCTGATGTTCTGCATCAGCTAATGGGGATCCTAATAAAATAAAATCTCTTTTGTGGAACAGTTTATATTCTGGCAGAGTAGGGTTATTCAAATGGAATGGTATGAGTGTTATGACTAATATGATAGCTTCTTCCATGTTGGACTCTTTGCGTCTCTTGGTTCCAGTAAAGTTCAGCACTGCTAAAATGTGTTATTGGTCAGTGTCATTGCATATTGAAACTAATTCAAGTTGAGCTCCATGCGAAAGAACAGCACGAACATATTCTGACTCAATTGATCATAGTGATACCATTGAAATGAATTGACTTTGGTTTGAAATTTTACTGCAATAAATGCTGGTGTTAATGGGGCTCTCAGGATGTCTCAGGCCTTCTCTATCAATTGCAGAAGAACAATGTGTGCTGCACAAATCAGCATAGGCACCCCAGCTAGAATGAGGAACTATTTGCTTTGATCAGAACCTGCAATGACAACTGTGTGGGCTTAATTCTCTTTGACTGTGACTTCCTCATCTCTCGCCACTGACTGTGCTTCAGAGAGAGAGAGAGGTAAATGGAGCATCTATTTCTGTCTCTACTTCCCTATTGCAGTGGACCCTTTTCACTAGCACCCCTATATACCTCCCTCCTCAGTGGAAAGAAGGTGGGCCCACAGCAAACCCACTTTCAAAGCGCAACGTTTTTTTAGGTCTGTGCACCTCTCTCCTCAGAAGGGACACTGAGGAGAACCATTATGCTGAAACAACCAGGCAATGCATAGCTTGCACAGTGAAACCTGAAGGGAGTTGTGCTTGACTGTGCAAGACTGTAAAACATGTAATAAATATTTCAACTTGATAAAAAGCAGGGGCAGTTTGGAGTGACAGATATGAAGTGTATAATGGAGTAACATCTGTGCTGCATATCTCCCACTCTGAAGAGGTCTAGCTTTTTATCAAGTTTATCAAATACTTGTTACATTATTCTGTTCTTCAACTACTTACATGTATGTCTTTGCAAGATAGATCACATTCATATATGATGAATTTATAAGAAGGGGACATACATATTAACAGGGAACATCTGAACTTCTCTTTCCCAATAACACACTTCTTCCTTTTGGCTCTTGGGCACAGGTAAGTAATTGGACAGCCCATAGCGAGTGATTCTCCTCTGTTTAATAATTTTTTGCACAGACGGGCTGAGCAGCCACACATCATTCAGTATGCGGGTCCAGCTTGGAGTGCATCATATCCCTTATGGCCATTGCCTCTGGTTACAACTAACAGTGGAATCCATCAGACTGTAGAGCATGTATGTATTAACATTTTAAGTGCATGCAACCACCTGATTGGGCAGTCAGTGTATATGCATCTTTCTCATGTTTCTGAAAAGGGCTTTATTATTGATGTCTCTAACTAAGCCATGGCCATACTAATAAACTGGAGCTACGTCAAGGAAGCTTATGAGTATTAATAGCTATGAAGAAAAGAAAAGTTATTTCTTAATTTAATTTGGACTTTGGGTGAAATTGTCCCGATTCATGAAATGTGTTTAGAAACACTGACAGAGAGACACTAAACAGCTTTTGAAAACTATGTCTTTGTGAAATACAGGATTCACTTAAGCCATACACGATTGCAAACATGATAATGTGTACATTCACCTGATATCATGTGTTTTTGAGTACACAGTACATGTGAATTTTGAGAAATGAGTTTCTGCTCCCTCATATTGGCACACACTAGCAGTTGTACACAACAAAGTGAACTTAAATGAACCCATCAATCAAACGTAGTTTTCGCCACGTTCAGGATTAATTTCTCCCATCAGTCCAAGGTGAAAGGTCTCATTATGCCATTACTTTCTCAAAAGCCTTCATATGTGCAGCAATATGAATCTAACCGGCTTAATAAGAGAAACAGAGGATGACACACACTCTGGAAACTGACAGAGCAATGTACAAGTACAATCCCAAAACATTTAGTACTGAAACTGTAATTAATTGAAAATAATTGTTCTGTTCACAGACTGAATTACATTAGAAAATGGTGAGAGCTTGGTTTAACTTCCCTTTGAATATTTTTTAGATCATTATTTTGCTGATGGGATAAAACTTTACTTTAAAACCCAGTTATTCGTTCATAATACCTTGAAATGAGTTAACATTCATAAATACTGACACTGTGTCTCAGCCTCTCATGCAAGGTGATTGTTACATTGAGTAAACAAATACTTCAAGATGTTTGTATCTTTTCCTCTGGCTCATCTTTCCTTTGTTATATTGCTAACGTGGCAATTTAAGGAAAAATATAAAAATAATTATTTGCTACAACAAACAACTCTGAAAACGTATGCATGGCAAATCCTAAGAGGATGTGTACATGGTAAACAATATGCTGAACATTCATTATCAAGTGAGCAAATGCATGTGTGTGGTATTGACATGTACCAAAGCCCTTGCTAAAAAGCCAATTAGTGACAGATTAGATAAACGGAAATACATTTCCAGGATAACTGACTGACATCCTGCACATGGCTTATGCGCCGGATGCCCCTCACCTTCCGCTCTCTGTGTTGTCATTCTCAAACTCTGTTCGCTTCTGGAAACAACAACAAACTTCTAGCTAGCAAGTTACACGCTGAAAATGGTTTAAAACGTTAACGGCATTTACTATCTAACTGGGAATGTTTGGCGGAGATTGCTATGGACGAAGCAAATTAAGTTTAACCATGTATCCAGCTAATTTAAATAGCTCAAGTTACTGTATTAACAATTATTTCGGGGTGCTAATGTTCCACCAAAACAAGTTCCTTCTCTGCGCCGGGAGCTTAGCGCCATCCAAGACGATTGTGATTGGTTTGAAGAAATGCAAACAACCCAGAGCATTGTTTTTGGCCAATCCCAAAATGTATCTGTGGTGTAGCCTTACTCCACAGCGCTGTGGAGATAGTTCTGGCAATGCAAGACTAGTGACAGACAGACTGGTCCTTGCATGTGTTAGTAAATCAAAATGAAAATTAGATGTCTGTGGTTCTAAGAGACAGCGGGAAATTTATTCAGTTGCCTTTAAATGCCTTTACTGGCCTACATCTCCAGCCAAGTCCCACTGCACCCACCTTCAAGGTCATTTCATCAATAGTCAATCGACACATACAAAATGTAAAACTGTAAACCTCACTCGCCCAGACTCTCACCCTCCTCTACTCACTTACTCAGATTCATGTTTCAGCCCACACTGTGGGTCAGTATAAAAATCCAGCAATGGAAACAATCTTTTAACTTGGATTTGTGAGATCTCAATGTTGTATGCTGAAGTTTTGGCAAGATCCTTAGACGGATCAAGTTTTATGACTACCATATGTAGCTCATACAGTAATACTAGCAGAGAACCTAAGAAGCAAAAAGTAAAACATTTGAAAGCCCTGAAATCAAGGTGAGTTTTATGTCATGATATTCAAAACCAGTGTATTATTCATTTTAGCATCTACGTAAAAATGTCTATAAACCCAGACTTTGGCAGAACACCTTTGGCATCCATTGCTATTCAGGCTGTCTCAGTAGATTTCCCATAGCCCTGAAAAAATGCAGAAACAAACCTCCTTGATAAATGCTGAAGGAAACTTTTATGGCATGAACTCAATTAAGATGAAGATCTTCAGGAAGTGGAAAACTCATGGAAAGGGTGAACTCTAAACTATATGCAAACATAACTTAAAGAAGATATCTATGTATCTACAGTATATTTAGAAAATTCAAAATGCAATTCAAAGATAGCCTATATCAAAACTCCATAAAAGCATCAAGTATGTAGATCCATTATAAACCCTCTTAACTGCTTAAGACTCTACTGCAGAAAGTATTCAAATTCAGAAGAATCACATTGTCCACCATAAACTGATGGACGTCAGTCTTTCACGTAATACAAAAGTAAATGAAAAACACACTATATGCTAAGTAAAAACATTTTTCATGATATAAAATGATATATGGTTGAAAAAAAAAATGATGTACAACTGCAGGTAAAGCCTGGGAAATAATGTTGTTATCTGACTGGTGTTAAATTAGGAGGAGAGGATAAACAATGTCATTAGGATTAATCCTCTTGGGACATTAAACATCCGTACCAAATTTCATGGCAAACCATCCAATAGTTGTTGAGATATTTCAGTCTGGATGTAATGATAGGGGTGTGAGGTGATTTTTTTTTCACCTCACCCGCTTAAAATTATGCATAATTGTAATACAACCCCAAATCAGAAAAAGTTGGGACAGTATGGAAAACACAGATAAAAAAAGAAAGTAGTGATTTCTAAATGTACTTTGACTTGTATTTCATTGCAGACAATACAACAGCACATAATTTAATGTGTTCCTCATGATTTTTATTGTTTTTTTTTCTCAAAAAAACTAAATTCCTATTTTGGTTCTTGCAACACATTTCAAAAAAAGTTGGAACAGTAAAGCATTTACCACTTTGTAATGTTGCCATTCCTTTTCACAACACTTAAAAGACGTTTAGGGACTGAAGACACTAAGTGATGAAGTGTTTCAGGTGTAATTTTGTCCCATTCTTGCTGCAAACAAGTCTTAAGGTGGGCAACAGTACGGGGTCTTCGTTGTCATTTTGAAGCGCAAAATGCGCCACACATTCTCTATTGGAGACATGTCGGGACTGCAGGCAGGCCAGTCAAGTACCCGTATCCTCTTCCTCTGCAGCCAGGACTTTGTAATGTGTGCAGAATGTGGTTTTTGCATTATCTTGTTGAAATATGCATGGACGTCCTTGGAAAAGATGTCTTCTTGAAGGCAGCATATTGTTCTCCAAAATCTCTATGTACTTTTCAGCATTAATGGTGCCATCACAGAAGTGCAAGTTACCTTTGCCAAGGGCACTGACACAACCCCATACCATGACAGACCCTGGCTTTTGGACTTGTTGCTGGTAACAGCCTGGATGATCCTTTTCTTCTTTGGTCCGGAGCACACGGCGTCCATTTCTCCCAAAAAATACCTGAAATACTGATTCATCTGATCACAGTACACGTTTCCACTGTGTGATGGTCCATCCCAGATGCCTCCAAGCCCAGAGAAGTTGACGGCGCTTCTGGACACTGTTAACATAGGGCTTCCTTTTGGCACAGTACAGTTTTAACTGGCATGTATGGCTGTAACTACATATTGTGGTACTTGACAAAGGTTTGCCAAAGTAGTCCTGAGTCCATGTGGTGATATCGCTTATAGATGAATGATGATTCTTGATGCATTGCCGCCTGAGGGCTCGGAGATCACAGTTGTTCAGCTTAGGCTTGCACCCTTGTCCTTTACGCCCTGAAATTCCTCCACATTCCTTGAATCTTTTAATTATGTTATGCACTGTTGAAGGTGAAATAAGCAAATGTCTTCCTATCTTTCTTTGAGGGACATTGTTTTTAAACATTTCAATAATTTTCTCACGTATTTGTTGGCAAACTGGCGATCCTCGGCCCATCTTTGCTCCTAAAGGACTAGACCTTTCTTGGATGCTGCTTTTGTACCAAATCATAATTACAATCACCTGTTGACATCACCTGTTTCAAATCACATCATTATTTAAACAATTTACCAGATTACTGGCCCTAAATTGCTCCTGTCCCAACCTTTTTTGAAATGTGTTGCAGGTCTGAATGGCAGGAAAGGATGTATATTTACAAATGAAATTAAGTTGACCAGAAAAAACATGAAATATTTTGTGTTCACATTGTCTGCAATGAAATACAAGTCAAAGTACATTTAGAAATCACTACTTTCTTTTTTTTTATTTGTGTTTTTCATACTGTCCCAACTTTTTCTGATTTGGGGTTGTAATTAAATGAGTGACAGGTGAGTGCAGTATTAGCAACGCTTATATTGTTTGTATTTTGTACTAGTATATTCCCCACACCAGGATTATTGATTCAAATTAAATAGGTACTATTCAGTTCTCACTTTCAAATTAAAGCCTAGGGTGCAGATCTGTCAGCAGGATTATGTTTGCGTTTCAAACTAAATACTGGTCCTGTGAGTAGTATTAGACAACCCTGCATTGATGTACTTGCTGAACAACACAAACTAATTGTGCTGAACAATGTGGTTTAGAATCTAAAGAAGATAAAGAAATACCACAAGACCAGCCTGTTGTAGTTAGTTTGTAGATGTCAAAACACAGCCGTAACATCAAAAGATCCCTTGCTAAAAGCTGCTTGTTGCTTAAATAACAATATATGAAATAATATCCAATATCTTATCTACATTCCACTAAGAATTATTAGACAATACGTAGAAGTGAGTATTTCTTCTAGTAATTGTAATGGCGGCCACTTTTCAATAGCTGTCCTTGGAGAAGGTGTGCTGTGTATACATGGGGAAAGAGTAGGTGTCCATGTTGTAAGAGGATGGGATAAGCAACCTTTAGCAGACAAGGTGGATTACCTCACCAATGTGCCAACAGTACTATCAAGGTTAGAGTGTATCAGTCAATGCCATGGTCATACTCTGTCAACTCTGCAAACTAAACATTTGATCACATACTATGCAGGTTATATCTCAACATGTATAGGCCTACAGTACGTCATGTTTGCAAAACTTGCCATGAAGAAATCTGTGTTGTGTAAACGGATCTGAAAAGGTTTTTCCATTACAAAGGTTATTGTTTTAAATGCTATGAAACTATACAACGGCCACTCAGATGTTAAGACAGAAAAGGTCTCAGATGACATAATTCAACGTGTGACAATTTGAACAGAAAAAAATCGAGTCGGGCTAGACAAACTGAACAATCTTTACCTATAATTATGATGTTTTCATTTGAAAGGCTGTTACATATCAGTTTTGGCACTCTTCATGTGATAACTTTAATTCACAGGTGGACTTCTGAATGTGCCAGGGCTCAACGCTAACTTTTTAAAGTGGTTGCCAGGCTTGGCAGCCAGGCATCAGCTTTTGGTTGCTGAAATTGACAATATGGTTGCCATGTTTTGAACTGCCTACATTTGGAGCAATTCATTTCTAATGTAACTATACCACACATTTTAATAATGAAACAATGAGATAATGGCTTGCAATGTAATTTCCCATCCCACTTTAATAGGGGTGCAATGGATCACAAAATTCACAATTCAGATCACTGTTTTGAGTCATGGATCGGATAAATTTTGGATCAGCACAAAAAAGGGGGAATTTAAATGATTATTAAAAATGTAATGTCTATTTACAGACGGTCTGCTGTTAATGTGTGAAAGCGAGAGAGCGGGGGGGGGGGGGGGCAAGTAGGGGCTCTGAATGAATCAATGCACTGCAATTAAATACCCTTTTACCCATTTTTAATAGTACACAAAAAAGAGAAAATCAATATGTGGCAGTCAATGTTAATATTGTCGCAGGCTGCCACAAATAAATCAATGTAGAGGAAACACTGAACACAACTAAACAAATGATTTTAGAGTAACTGAAAAGATAAATGAAGATTTATAAACAAATAAATGACTGTGTGGTTACAATAACTTGGTCACCTTGCTGCAATCTTTTACAGTAGAACATTAACTACAAGAACAAATTCTAGCATGTGTACAGGTTTATAATAAAGGAACACCATGTCCATGGATGAGAAATTAGCCCATTTGCTTTGTTTTTGGGCATGTGTGCTTTTAAGTTCAGTCACTATATTCATCTGTCCATGCATGTTCGTTTATTCTTGTTATTTATAGTGTCTCATATGAAAATAAAAGACAGTTACAATTTAAATCACTTTTGTTTCGACTTCGATACATACATGTGTCTCCATTAGATAAGCCCCACTCCAGGGTGGTGTAAATTCAACTGGAGATGCTAATAGAATAATAACTTGTTATCTAACAGTTATCTATTAACTAAATAAAATGTATTTAAGGGCTAGCCCATGCCCACACAGATCATTCAGTGGTAGCACTGATCAAAGATCATTTAAACACTGTAACAACTTTATACATCTTCTGTATGATGATATGTTTTGAAATAGCTGAAGCCGCTTTCTTCCAATTTCTAAGGGACTGCTCGTTATTTATTTCAGGGGCCACCAGAGGAGTTTTAGGATCTTCAGTCAAAAAAGACCTGACCCTCCCTTCACCAGCAATATATTTTGTATGACACTCCAAAATAATTGAGAAAAAAGGGATGACCCTCTCCAACAATTTACTGATGCCTTCTGTACTGGTTTGTGCTTGGCAAAGATGTACAGATGCCCAGTGTTATTTACAGCCATGACATACATTACTAAACCTCTGCATTCTCATCTTACGCATCACACTCCTCTGTTATGGTGTGGTGGCCATTTCAGTAGATTTACTCACTAATATTGTTGTTGAAACACAACAAGTATGGAAACTAAATGCACACTTCCTGCATTACTGCATTACTAATATACTAAGTTACTCATCTAGTAAACTAGTATTTACATGAAATAAAACAAAACATTGAGACCATTCAACAAAGCACACTGGGTAACAAATTCAACACGTGAACTGGTTGCTATGGACTTGTCACTAGGCTTCCTCAGTCATTGTATACTTTAGCATATAGGTAAAGCTGCCGAAGCTGAACATTACCACTAGCTTCGACTTTTCAAAATAAAAGCTTGCGTCTGGTCCGCTATGTATCAGCTATCCCCAGCTCCCACATCTAACTCCCAGTATAAATACAGTAGAGACCAGTTTTCAGTACCACTTTCTTAGATTGTCGACATTGCAAAATGCCATACCATTCCAACTGGCTTTTTCTGCCTTACAGTCTGCCTGTTATGTGCTCGACACCTGCTGTTCAACACATTTAATGCCTTTTGATACACTTTGTTCAACTTGGTGTTAACAGGAGCATTTCAATTGAGCTAACTGCTTTGGAATAAAATGTTGTAATGGTTAAATCAAAGTGACACATTTAACTCTCTCTCTCTCTCACACACACACACACACACACACACACACACACACACACACACACACACCCTCATCAACTATGTTAAGGCTAGGGGTGTGCTTGTGTGCATCATTCAGCGTGACCTTTGGTTCTGCAGAAACCGTCATTCCATGTGTTGATAATTGAGTTGAGCTCATTAAAGTAGGAAACCTCCCACCTTGTGGAGCATTGCCTCAACAGCACATAATGCCTAAAGTTTTCTGAGGCAGTTACAGTAAAGTGGAGAACATGCTAGCAATGGGGGGGGGGGGGGGGGGAATGGTATTAGGTGTGTGACTGTGTGTCAGCCTGCAAATCAGCCTTTACCCTGGTTGGCAGTCTGGAGTGAGAATTAAAGTACAAGTAGGTTTTCTTTTTTATGATCTTGTTGTACAAAACAACCATAAATCTGCATTGGTTTTAATAGGGTCACTGTTTAATAACGGTCTCAGTGGCCTGCTTACTTATTGATTGGAGCAAGTCACCATATAACTACTTCACGGCTATTTTGCTTTTACGGAACAAGTTAAGTTCAATCCTTTGAAATGCTGCACCATTCAAGCAAAAAACTAAAAAGACCATTCCAAAAATGTTGTGTTGGGCTATATGTTGTAATGCACCAGCCACTTTTAATCTAGCATGGCTAGCGACAACTCCTGGGGATACAAGCTAGTTTTAAGCAGTAAAGGCATTTTTTGTATGTCTATCAATACACCAACAATAATCTGATTAAGTACAGGACTTCCTCATTAAAAATAAACTAATTTTATAGTTTTCTGACTTGTGCACCTGCACTGTGGGCACAGATGGTGTGGCCTCTCTTCAGCTCTGTTAGTTGTCTTGTGGTGCACAGGAAACGCATTAACACAGGAGTCGCATGGCTTTTTTCAGGTCCTAGTCTCCCCGAGGGCTACGTTGAACAGTGTCTGCATCCTTTTGTTCTCATTATAGGGCCATCAGTGCCCCATCAGACTCCCAACCTCCCACATACCAAGACAGCCTAACCTTATAAATCACCCATTAAATATGTACTACAGCCTAAAAATAACCTAATAGTGCTGCCAAAAAACAGCTTTGTTATTTTAAAGAAAAACACATTTTAGGAAATCTAAACTTTTGATAAGAAAGAAAAGTGAGCACAGTATAAAAGTACTGATTACCAGATCTTTTACAACTGACAATTGCCGCTAACTGGTATTCAACCTAATATGAGCCGCCGTTTGTAGCACTGTTTAAGATTTCAATAACATGTTTATGTATTTTTCTGTGTACCTTATGTGTTCTAATGTGAGATATGGCTCATTAGCTTATCCATGCTTAGGTGTATACAGAAACACAAATTGGACTATTCTGTTTTACCACCTGAGGCTGGTTACACAAGAACTTCTCAATTAATGAAGAGCAAGGCAGTTTGTTGGCACTGATAAGCTTCTAAGTAACTATAGCGATGTCAGAAGTTTAACTCAGGAAGGGTGATTTTATTGACACTTATATTGACAAAAAAAGAAGTAAGCAAACTGCAGATTAGTACTGAATTACACTGAGTGTAGTACGCTACCACATGCAGTGAAGGTCAGGACCACTGTATTGTAACTTAAACACTCTGTGATCCCAGCCAGGAATAACTGACAAGACTGTGAAAAAAGAAAAGACAGTTGAAAGGTTTTGTCTCTGAAATTTTTTTTAGCTCAAACTAAAAGTGCCAAACAATTCAGCCCTATTCCTTATTCACACGCCGTCCCTATGCTAATACAGAATCAATGAAGTCTTCACCAAATGCAAAACCTGAATGCAAAAGGGCAAAAAAACAAATGGGCAAAGCCACAGGGCAAATGTCCTGAATTTGCAAGCAGCTGAAACTAAAGTATCCCAGTGAAACGATATAAGATTCATTGACATATGGTCACACAATCCCATGACAGAACCCAAAGCACTGCTAAAAGTTCCCTTAGAATGTGGTAAACGAAACCTAGTGGTATACTCAAGGCAGTAGCTTCTGTTTTAAACTTCTACCTGAACATAAGTCTTTACCAAGACATCTGCTTCACTCATCTCATCTCAGCAGTCATCCAAGTCTAAAACGTACTGTAACCAATAACTTAAATATGGTACCTTTGTTTGCAAAAAGGGCACAGGAAATATAAAGTACATACAAATTCTTCCATCTATTTTCATAACTGCTTTTCTTCTTCAAAGTCTCAGGGGACGAGTCTATCCCATCATGACTTGGGTGAACACACCTTGGACTAGTCGCCAGTCTATGACTGGCTAACACATAGAGACAAACACATTCACACTCACGTTTCCACCTACAGGCAATTTAGTTTCCAATTCACGTAACTTGCATGGCTGTGGTTGGTGGGATAAAACTGAAGCACCTGGAAGAAAACCCACGCAGACAGGGTGAGAACATGCAACTCCACACTTTTTTTCTTCAAATATTGTGTAGAATATCAGAGATAAAACTAAAAACGTTCTTGTTAATAAGCCGCTGAAAAACTTTGGTGTTTTAGTGAGTTGGCTCTCATTGTCTGCCAGGACAAGCCATGGCAATTACACTACAATATGCTAGTTTGCTTTATTAATAATAAACTTGAACCGTAACATTAGCATTTACTAAAAACTATAGTGATCAGCTATTTGAGGAAATTACTTTAACTACTTAAAAAAAATGTATTAATTAATTGCCAGAGACAAGGTAAGTTGGACAGTATTAAGAGATGCAATTTGTTAACATAAAAAGGAAAATGTATTGTTATGTTGAATACTATTAAAAGCAGTTGTTTAAGGTGAGGGAAATGTGGTTGAAATGGGGTGACGCCTGCGAGCTAGTTCAGGCCCTTTCTCAGACCACACAACATCTTCAAATTCGGCCTTCATTTTGATCTCAATTACACATCCGTAAAGTTTCGTGACTGTATTTTGCACGGTTATCGGGCCAGGGGTGTAAAGTATGTTGGCCAAGTTTCCTTCCCTGCTGTTCACTCCCGTATTTCTGGTGCCCTTGCTCGGACCACACCCATCTTCAAACTCCACCTTCATCTTCATCTCAACTACACACCTGTCAAGTTCCGTGACTGTATCCTGTAGGTTGTGATGCAGTGCCAAAATATGGCCGCAGACATATACGTAAACATCTAGCAAAGTACTCAAATGTGCCTCTGTGGTAGTTTCCGCAACAGTAGGTATCTCCGTAACCACACTTTGCCATGGTGACACACAGACTCACGAAGTAAAAACAATGCCAGCGTCGCTGCAGCGGCTGGGAATAATTAAAACCTGACTGCTGAATGATGGACACTGGTGTTGAAGGCAAACATCCATAAACAAGAAAACAATCACATTCTGATGGACAGAAACGCTTCACAGTCACTCATAATGAATTACATTTTGGAGTCACAATATAAATCAACACCTAACAAACATTGTTATTGTGCTCATGGCTAAATGTCAACGCTGACTAGCATGAGATGAAAATCCAAGATATATAATTAAAGCCAGACCTCAACACCTCAATTTTTTCCTGCACTATATACTTCCAGCATTGGCACTGAATTTTGTCATTACATGTAGAAATTGAATATAGAATAGTTACAAATGAATGCCATTTTTAGGAGATAGGTCAAGTTATACTATAACTAAATAGTTTTTTTAGACAACCTGGCTCCCTATGTCAATAATTTGTTTTAGTGATAAACATTCTTCTCCACTACTGACATTGGCAGCAAACCAATTGCTCATTGGCTTGGCTGTTTTCCATAAAACCTGAAATTACTGGTATAGTCACCATAGTGGCAGATTTTGAGTTTCATCAGCTGCTGTGATAAATTAAAAAAAATAAAAAGTATAGATTGCCAGTGAACTCCACTTGGCCACTTTTGTATCACCTGCTTTGAAGTGATCACTCCAGCATATTATTTCTGCATGTTTCCACTATTGTGGCTCCTTCTCGTTTGAGTACAAGTTCATAGAGAACACTGCCAGGCTCTTCAACTTCAACAGTGAAGGGGAGAATTAATCTTTAGCTGAGGAGAGCAGATTGGCGGGCGACAAAGCAGCACAGCCATTAAGGCTGCGGAGGAGGCCAAATGCGCTAGTGGTCGTAGATCGACGCAAATGACTGCGCCGGGGGGACAACAATTCCCCTCTGCTGGAGCTTCTGCTAGATGATCATTAGTGTGCTGTGTAAGATTGATATGGCACATTTCCGATGGCAGGTGGACGACTCATCTCAACATGGCAGTCCCCTGTGATTAATCTCATTTTAAGATGCATCTGGAGGAGTCGACTCTGGATGGGCTGGTGTAAATTAAAGTGTATAATAATGCAGCACAGCCTGAGCTATTCTAGTCAAGCTAAAGTGGAATGTCAGTTTTTCACATGATTCAAATGAACTGCCAAGGTGGATTGTGGGTCCTGATGAATGTATACCAAGTGGCACGAAGCAAGTGTCAAATTAATAATTCAACCCACTATTGTGACAGAGACACGCAGGTGCAACAAACAACATTGGGAATGATTCATTACAGTGGTCGCACTTGAGGCCGACGCTTGCAGTGACTCTCCCAACACTGGCACTGGATTGATTAAAGTGCCCATATTATGAAAAAAATCACTTTTTCTGGGATTTGGGGTGTTATTGTGTGTCTCTGGTGCATCCACATGCATACAAACCTTGAAAAAAATCTATCCATGCTGTTTTGAGTGAGATACGGGTTTCTGAATGTGTCCTGCCTTCAGTCTCTGGGTGAGCTGTTCAAAATCTGCAGGGCTTGTTACGTAACTAGCCAAAACGACGGGCTAAACACAACCGTTAGCATGCTAGCTCGTTCTCAATGGCAAAGCACCGCTACAACACACACAAGTTCACCAGAATTTACAAAAGAAGTACTTAAATGTGCGCCTTCCTTTAGAAGAAGTCTCCTGGCTAATCCTGCCTTGTAGCTGACCAAAGTTGGAGAAACAACCTTTCTTTTACTGTCTATGGAGGCTACTGCGCATGTGCGAGTGGAATCAAAGAGTACAGAAGAAAAGATGCCTCACTCTGTAGCTAAAACAAGAGACCTGAACACAAGGTGAAAAGAGGAGCTGCAGCAGTGAGAGAGCTGTGCTGTACAACAAAAATATGGTGTTTTTTGAAAATTAAACCATATAAACCTATTCTGGTACAACCTTAAAATACAATTATGAACCTGAAAATGAGCATAATATGGCATCTTTAAAATTCTCGATCAGCCATCTTGAAATCAAACCTTCCAAGAATTTGTCACTTACAGGTTGGAGCTTCTGGTTGAAGAGGTGATATGAAGAAAGAAAGCTGTGTTTCCATTTGGTTCAATGCATGGATGTGCAGCAGGGTAGTGCTGACAAAAGAACATACGTGGTCAACAAAACAATTAACCTTGATAAATAAAAAAAAATTAAACAGCTGAGGCTTAGGTGCCCAAGGTTAATGGTTTGGGAGGAAACTATTTCTGCACTCAGGAGATTATTCTAATTATAGGTTCTAGAGGATGTAATTCTACAAGTGAAATGAGATATTTTTTTCTGTGCTCCCCATAATCATGGGACTGTAAAGAGTGGAAAGTAAATCTCTTGATATGAAAAGTGGTATGCTCATTTCACACAGTCTTTGACGATCTGACTTGTTCTGAAGTCTTATTCAGTGGGGTTCAGTAACAGGACTCCAAGGCTGTAGAGTTCAGTGGTAACCATGGATTCCTTCATTTTGTTAATGCGTTTTGCTTGAAAGTGAAACACAGCCCGAGAACTCATTGTCCGCGGCAGATATTTAATTGAAACGAAGTAAGGGGGATTGTCATTTGCACTCTTATTCTAAAGACTTCTACCAATATTGTAAAATGTTCTGTGGAGGGTTGATGTGAAATGATTTTTTTTCTTCCTTATAACTAAGCCTGCCGCTAGGATGACTTTGTATTGGGCTACCCTGTGTTTTCATGCACATTTTTGTCTTGTACTGCAAATATTAACACATGATAATATGGACCTTCAGCATATTATGCATAGTTACTGAATGACAATATACATAAGAATGGGACAATCAGTGTAACACTAATATTTTATCAATCTATCATGGATTAGTTTCACACCTTAAAGACAGAGGCTTGGGGTGAATACTTATACAAAGTGTATTTTTTATTTGTAATTATTTTTGATCACTCCGAAGAGATACATTTTCACTGTCATTAAAGGGTCTCTTTGTTGCTTCTGTTTTTTTAGTGATAATGGTAGTGTTAGTGATAATAAATCTCAGTGAAAATAAAACATGGAAAGATCCAAAGGGGTGAATATTATTATCGGCACTGTGTTGCTTTTGGAATCAAGACAGAACTTTAGATAATGAAGGTAATGTCAATTTTGGTAGCACTTGATATCAAATAGACAGGACACACTAGATGAGGAGTCACGGCTTTTGTGTGTGTGTGTGTGTGTGTGTGTGTGTGTTTGTGTGGGTGTAATGAATACATACATTTTCTTTCCCACAAGGTAGCCATTTGTTTAGGGTCTACTGATTTTTATGGGTATATATTTGTTTAGGTATATTTTGATACGTGTAAGATGTATACTTACAAATAATTTAATAATTGTACTTATAGATGGAAAAAAGCTTTTATTTATCAAATACAACTGATGTAAAAAGAAAATTTTACAGAGTATGTCAATCAAAAGATCCATAGTGTGATTGCAGGTTCAGCTCTTTCTTCAAATTTTGGTGTCAGCAGCTCTTTACATTTGGATCAAAGGTTGTGCTTTTACATCAAGTGGCTGCAGGTGAAGGTCTCATCAAATCAGCAGAAAATGTGCCTTATTGACCTTGACCTACATATATGTGTTTTTACAAAGACAAACATCAAATACAAGAAAAATCTGCAGCTATTGCACACACAAACAAATATAGCTTTTTGAGATACCTTTATTTGTCCTACCTCTGCTTTGCCCCCAACTAAATGTATTGTGAATATTAGCTTCTCCTTAAAATAATTACAAATGTAATACTCAACATCACAGACAAAATAAATTACCATACTGTTGACATTTCCCCGTCTGCAAAAACTGAACATTTCAAACTTTCAACAAGTTACTGTTTGTTGCAGGGCTATTGTATAGAATTGCAGTGGATTGTACAGGTTTTCACGTCCTGCATATTCTGATAATATACAGGACATTAATGTTGCTGGATAAAAAAAGAAGAAAATCTATCATAAAGTTGTTGAGGGATCTAGGAACATATTTGTAATTGATGCAATGGATTTTAAATATGCCTCATGCGCCCAGAGGGCACAAAACTCCTGCATAACTTTAATGACAATGTGAAATTTAAATTTGAAGCTCAATATGCAACTTTACGTCTTCAGGCAGAAACTTCAAGACCCCCCCCAACCCTCAGTGGGGCAAGTTCATGCCCCAACACTTGTCATTCATCCTGATGAGCTGTCGACTTCGAAACTGTAACGCTACCACAGGCACTGAGATGAACGTTAGACAATCTGCAGAACAAATATGTTTCTGTACAGGCCTTGTTGCTGTTTTTTCTTGGTTTATTGTTTCCCTGCATTGACCTTGTACGCATGAGTTTGCAGAGCCATACAGTCTCACATTTAAAAGCTAAAACCCAGGTAACCATGGATCATATCCAATGGTATAAACACAAAAGTATAGCTTACAGACATCAGTACTTTAAAACAAAATCTAATATAAAAAATAAATCAGTCAGCAATAAGAGACACAGTATCACTAACAGGATCTTGGTGCAGCTTTCATTTATACCCACAAGCTAGAAAGTAACCAAGAAGTTCTAATTGATTTCAGGGAGCCTACTAAACAGTTACACTCCCTCGACAAGAAGGGGTCAATACATGCTAAGATGCAACATGCTGCAGAAAGTGCAATGCACAGAAACCCTTCCATCTTGCCTCTGGCACACAATGGTAATCAATACACGGGGAGTAGGGAAGGTGCCTCTGATTGATCAGGAGGTCACAGTGGACGTAATCAATACAAAGGGTGACTGGATCATGAACTTTGGAGAAAATCACCCAAAAAACTAGTTCATATCAAACGTTACAGTATTTGCATTTCTTGAATCCACCACAAACACAGGACTTTCACCCAGGTGACCGGGGTTTAAAGATAAAAGTAAACTGAGGTTTTTGTTTTTACTTCAAAGAACAAATGGAACTACATCACATTCTGCGTCATGTGTGTAACTAGAAGTTAAGTATTGTAACAGATTAGTTTCACCAAAACCACTATCTTTTTCTAAACTTAACTATGTAGTTTTGGTGCCTTAACCTAACCAAACTACGACCGTTTCACAACGTTAACGACATGTTTTAAACAGCGACAGTTTGGTTATGTTCTGTCATTTAGATATGAAAAACAGAAAATGCTCCTGTGGGTTGTATTTCCTGCCACTACTAGGGCGCTAATTTATGAATTGCTCTTGTCGGTCATATTAGAGGGTAGGAATAAACTACCTATGTTGTTGTATGGTTTGGAGGATACCTTCAAGGAGATTTGAATTGTCACCAAAAGTTGCCTCATACTGTAGAAATATATTGTGTTAATAAGAATGTCCTGTAGCCTGGGATGGCCTCGCTTTCTCCTCCTTTCTGGCATGTGTAAGATAAGATGCGTTCAGATTTATTGGAGCAAAAGTGCTCCTGATAAACACTTGATAAACATTTGGAACAGAATGCACCTAATGAAATATCTTAAAGTAACAGACAATCTTTAGGCCATGAGGGAAGAAGAGAATGAGAGCGATCCCAAGGCTAGCGCGCAACTTTGCTATCTTCTCGGAGACAGAAAGTGAGTGATATCCAACCGATTGGCGGCCCAGACGCAAGGACGGAAGGAGGATACCGAAGACACTTTGTGTTTTAAACAGAAAACACGTGAAAAGTAATGTTTTATTACTGCAGTGCACAACATTACTTTTTTTAAACGTTTTTACTCATTGGCTAATTATTGATTTTGAAGATATTCTGACGTCAATCACTGATGAAAAGAAATTTAAAAAAAGATAATCCCTGTGTTGTTTACCAATGATTGCTTGCGTATTTACATGACTATATATCAAATAGGGAATAAATCTAAAACAAAACAAAATATGATCACATCATTTCATTATGTATTGCAGCTGTAGAGCATACATACAGGTGTGTTTACAGCTGCCAATGCTTGTTGATGCCCTAGAAATCTAACCCCATCAACAATTCCTGCACTTTTCTGAATATTAAAAACTCCCACTTTCTAATATGTGGTTAAAAATCTCATGACAACTGGGATTATGCATATAGAATGAGCAGACATTTTTTAAACAAACAAAGCGTAGCCACAATTTATGGGCTAGTCTTGATGAATTTCCAGAATCCTCTAAATATATTCCAATGCTCAAAGGTTGAATAACTGACCTAAGGTGTTCTGACCCTGTGTGTGTTTTAGTTCACTTGGGCTGGATGCTTAACAACTTGTGAAATAGGATTTTTGGATCAATAAATAAATCTGAATTGTTTTCAGTAAGAGGGCACATGACTGTAGCTTAAATTAGTTTTTTGATTTTTGGAAAGCTGAGTACTGTAGGTGAGGTGTCATCTCTAAATCGTTTAACTTTTCTCTTCCTCTTTACACACATCTGTATGGCTCTCTCGCTCTTTTGCACGTACACAGAAACACACTATACAGACAGCTAATGTGTTACTTTACAAAAGGGATTTCTTCTCTCAACTTCTCTCTGGGTTTCATCTTTTAAATCCTCTTGTGTATTTTCTATCCTTTCATGGTAGGTTGAGCTTTTCAGGCATTGTCTGGCTTGTTTAAATGTTTAACAAGGCGGGAAAGAAACAAAGAGACTCAGACGAGGGGTAAGTCCCTCATCTGAAATCGAAGGTATATTTCCCATGAAATGTTGTGCAGTGACGTGGAAAACTCTTCGCCTTTTGGGTCTTCTGATGCTGTTGGCCCCTTTTAAGCAAATAGTGAACGCTATGAATTCTTCAGCTTTCACAGTGCAGGTTGGTCTACTAGGAATAACTATGCTCAGGTGGTTTAAACAGAACTCTAAATGTCTTGAAATCCACTCCAAGTTGGTTTCTACTATAGTAGTTTGAGGAGTCTCTTACCCTAGCTCTAAATATGCATTTTGTTTTGTAAGCTTAGATGGCTCATGCTCTAGGGTGATGAAATCTCAATAAAAAGATTTATGCTAATCAGTGACAATTTTCAGTTATGCCCCACACATGCTTTTCTTGATTGAAATGTAATTGCATAAAATCCTCAGCGGAAGATGTTGATCATGAATGGCCCAACAGAAACAGTGTTGTGCTTCATGTTGTCTTCAACAAGGACTCATCTAATTTTGTGACAGGTGTGAGTGTAATTGAACGCTGCCAGACATAAAAAAGACAGAGGAACATGAACAAGAGAAAACAAACACAGGCAGCCATGTAAACCTGAAAATTTAGTTTAGTACCAGACATGCTTTCATTAACAAAGCATAATGTATCCAGGTCTAAGGAAATCATATAGATATTTTCCAGGAGACAGGGTAGTAGCTACCACTGATGTGTCCTTGGTATAATTCGGGGGTTTTAGCAATCTAAGGTTAGTTCACATTATTCAATTACAATTTGGTGGTTACAGAGGCTAATCTAGTGTGTTTCAAAAGGCACTTAGACCTCCATGTTATGTCAATAGAATTTACAGAAAAGATAATTGACCAGTTTCATGGCAATCAATGCAATAGTTGTTGAGAAATTTCACTCAAAACCACAAATGTGAGACTCATGGTGGTGCTAGAGGAAAAGTCAGAAGATCACCCAAGTTATTACGATTCATCCTCTGAAAATCATGAATATCTGTGCAGAATTACATGGAAATTAATTTAATAGTTTTTGAGATAGTTCACTTTGGACCAAAGTGGACCGACAGACCAACCAACAGACAGACATTGCCGTCCTTAGAGTTTACTAAAATTCCAAATAATTAAACATATCTAAACATCTTCTTATTAGTATCTGGTCCCAATTTCTAAAGCTGGTGAGGAGTTTGAGAGGACTTGGAATCATGATCTCACAGTTTCTAAAATCTTGGTTACACCCCTGCTTGGAGACATAAAATATGTGTTTTGGGTATTTCTAAAAATGTATACTCTCATGCAAGGTAAAGGGACATTAGAACTTCATGTGCAGTGAAAGACAAAAATAGAAATAGTAGACAGACAACAAAACACCTTTAGTGTGTAATGGTTTTTAATTATGACTGCTTGTTTGCTTCAGAGGCTTAATTGCAGCTAAAGGATCTTATAATAGAAACAGAATACACGTCTATGATTCCTATGAGATGCATTTGAGAGCATGCCAATGTCAAATGTAACACAAGAAACCAGAGAGAGTTGGCAAACTGGCTCCATCTCCTGGAGGAGACAAGAGATGGGGCTCTACTGATACACCGTCTTCACATGCTTTATTTTGTTTGCTGAATGCGTATGAAAAGCATATATACATAACAAGCAATAGTTCTGGTCACTTTTGTTATCAGTATTGGATGAATAATAACACTGCCAGTGTTAAGTGTTTGATTCCTGCTCAAAACACCTAAACATATACTGTGGTGGTGGTTTTAGTTGTTGAATGAAAGTACTCATGAAATTGAACAAAATGCTGTACAAATGTGGAGCAAATAAATATCCAACGAACATATACAATCACTAGAATAAAGCAACTTATGATCCACATCAAATGCAGAGCACTCGACACTCGCTGACCGCAATATCGTTATATCTCACTGACCTCATTCACAAGACTTCTACTTCAAAGGTGGCAGTGCAAATGAATAATAATAAAATATAGTACTGGTCCATTTGTTTAGGGATGTCTGCAGGTGCAGTAAAGCATGAATTGGCCATCCATGACCAGTAATCATGTCCTGTCCATTATGCTGTGCTTCTGGGAAATAACAAGGATTAGAAAAGAGCTATGAAATTCCTGGAATTACCACAGCTCACTTGTCACAATCCAATTCATTTGTCTATGTTTGTGGTGGATCTCCATCCCTCCTCAGTTTCAATTCATTTCCAGAGGTTAACACCTCATTATTTTTGACCACACATACTGTAACCTGCACATTCATATGTCTTTACCTTTTGTACAAAACCCAAAATTGGTGAGAAAAAAAGAGAAATCTTAAATTCTGATACATTTACACTTTGATGCATGAAATGATATATAATCCACAGTTCATGAATACAGCATTGCCCTGTGTGGCTTCCAACATATTGGATTTTCCAGAGGGGAAGCAGCATTTATAGTCAGCTGTTTGGTGGGGTTTAGAAAACATGGAGTGATCCTTATTTTGCATCTTAAGATGGTCCCTCTCCCTTAAATGAATTCATTTAACAAGCACTTCTCGGGTGTTGGTGTGCCAAAAAGCACAGAATTACAGCTGTTCCACAATGCCTCTGCCACAGTCCACATTTAGCTGAATAGCTGTAAGGGAAATGTCTCTCCAAGCTGGTTCAGGACCTTAAATGGAGGTGCATCCAACTACATACAAAGCAAAACTACATTTTCTCTTTAAGAAACAAAGAGTACAATATTTACTCACCCATGACACAAAATGACTTAAATACGCCACCGTTTGTTGAAATAGGGCTTATCACGGTCTCCTCTAGATGTAGATAGGTGGGAAAACGCATTTTTTGTCTCAGTGCATGCACTGTCTCAGTCTGGCGGAGCCGCCGTTAGCTTAGCGTAGTGAATGGAATCCTTTGTTGCTGTTAGCATGTCGCAAGTAAAGGTGAGCCAACAACAACAAAACAACCTAATTACTTCTTGTGGCCTGTGTATTCACAACAAGTAAAAATAGCAACGCAAAATAAGACTAGATGATTTCCTAGGCATATATTGATTTGGGACTATATTGGGTGGAAGTAGGCAGCCGAAGCACTGCTACTTGGCGCAGAGATCACACAGCAGCTGTTAAGGCCGAGGCTCTGACCCACAACACAGAGAATCACAGGCAGACACAGTGGGGAAGCACGAGGAAATACAGGAAAGTACTGACGTGAACAAACAAGTTAGCTATCACACTGACTGGGAGACAAGTTACCACATTGGAAGCTGGAAGGATCTGGCGCCGAAGATGAGTTCTTCCCAGGTCTAAATACTGCAGCAGGCCTTAGCTGAATCAACTAGCTACAGCTGCTAGCTGCAACTAGCCACAGCTGCTAGCTGCAACTAGCTACAGCTGCTAGCTGCAACTAGCTACAGCTGCTAGCTGCAACTAGCTACAGCTGCTAGCTGCAACTAGCTACAGGTAGATCGCCCGGCCACGACCCTTCACCTACTTTCCGGACGCACCAGCAACACACACACAGGACGGAGAGGAGCTGTGTGCTTTGGTAATAAAACGACAGGAGGAGGAGGAGAAGATAGCGATCGCTGAACAGCCTGAGGACGCGAGGAGAGCCAAAAGATCTGGTGGTGGGAGTGTGCGGGAATATACCGACTGAAATGGAGTGTCTGTGATGTGGAGAGTGGGACAACGTACCACCGGACAAGATGAGCGTGCTGCCCGCAGTTGTGTCACAGCTACCGAGGATTTCTCAGCATTGATCCATCCTGCAGTCCTCTACTGTTTTTTCCGGTGTGATAGTCAACTGGGGAAAACGCCGAATGGACCCAATAAACAGCTGTCCACAGAGTAAGTTACTGTAAACATTACGCATGGTTATTTACGGCAGGGGTCTTCAACGTTTTTTAAACCAAGGACCCCTTAACTGGAAGAGAGATGGAGCAGGGACCCCCTACTACATATATTGTATAAAATGAAGTTGCATATTAAACTGGGCCTACAATAACGTGTAGGGCAGTCTAAAGCCTCTATGTACATGCCTTTTTGCATAGAATACTAAGCTATTAAAATAGTTGTTGGAATGATTTTATAAATCTTGTTTTAATGTTAAACATACATGTGGCACAGTGAATCCTTAGGAATACCTGTATCTGTGGATGGTCTACCTTACCTATAGGCAAGTTTGCTAATAATATGTTGGATTACTTTTTTTAGGACATTTCTAATTTTTGAACAAAACTTAACCATAATTTGGAGGCCCCCCTGCATTGACTCTGAGGACCCCCTAGGGGTCCCGGACCCCCTGTTGAAGATCCCTGTTTTACGGGATAGATCGACCCATATTAGACCTGTACTCAGAGTTGCTGCATGATATCTCTGCGCCAATAAGTAGCAGTGCTTCGGCTGGCTACTTCCACCCAATATAGTCCCAAATCAATATATGTCTAGGAAATCGTCTAGTCTTATTTTGCGTTGCTATTTGTACTTGTTGTGAATACGCAGGCCTCAAGAAGTAATTAGGTTTTGTTGTTGGCTCACTTTTACTCGCGACATGCTAACAGCAACAAAGGATTCCATTCACTACGCTAAGCTAAGCTAACGGCGGCTCCGCCGGACTGAGACAATGCATGCACTGAGACAAACCCACCTATCTACATCTAGAGGAGACCGTGATTAGCCCTATTTCAACAAACGGTGGCGTATTCCTTTAACTATGCCTGCAGGGGGTTCAAAGGCTTGTTGATCAAACTGTATTGATATACTGTTTTTCTTTGGTGTTGAGTTTTGTGTTATCCAAAGCTCACTTTGCAGCCTATGTTTTGTAAGAAAAAGTCCCTCCGCCCCAGTGTCTTGGAGTCTCATCATGCGGTTACTGATGTGCAATTCATTTGTGAGTATAGTACATAACTTTCCCTTTGTTGTGAAGTGTTTTTAAAAGACCCTTGGGTCTTTGTCTCACTTGCAAAATTAGCATTTATTTCATTCTTTCAATTTCATGTACATGCACTAAACTAAACTAAATTAAATATATTATAATGGTAGGAATAAAGCACAGACATCCCATCAGCACTGAGCACCCGCTGAGTGTTTATTCCCACATGTGGCCTTAGCTTGTTTGCTAGTTTGTTGTGTCATCATTTTCTGAATAAAATAACTGCTTCTGAACAACAAATGAATATGAATTGCCTGAACCACATGTGCAAAGAAAGCAGGGTGTTTCTGAGAACGTGCAGTCACATGCTGTATGCCCATATGGCTGTAGTCTAAAGATACTTGCAGAGGTTTGGCCTAGGAGTCAAATTGTAAATGACTGTAACCAAGAGAAACTAGTTCCTGGCACACTGCTATGAGGGGGAAACTGGATACTTCATTTCCACCCAAATTTCACTTGAACCCACTCAGCTATCATGGCTGTCAATGTCAGGCAGCCAATACCATGGCTGTTCACCTTGAGGGGTCCCTGGGAGATAGGCTTCTCCGGAGCTAACTGATATGGACTGGAGCCCAATTTCCTTTTGGCTAATTAGCTTGGCTACAATACCAGTGACAGTCCTTATCAGCCCCCATGCCTTCTGCTTTCTGTCTGTTTTTGTAGGTCTGCAGCACAGTAAGATAGCTTCCCCCAGAAGCTCACAGTGACATGTTTCTCTTTGTATGTAGCAAAGGTTTTGCATTATGTAAGGTATGTTTTCAAAGCATACAAGCATGTACTCATCATGTCTGTCTCAAATTTCACTGAGGCACATAAACCATGTAATAAAAGGTATACGCTAGTAAAAGCCTGAAACTCAGTTCACCCCCAAGGTTTATTGTCTAAATGTAAAATATAAGCAGAATGATTATTTAAATATGAAACACAGAAAAAGACATATCTGAAAACATTGACTTCACACTTTTTAGACTGGCAGCAGTTGGCACTACCAACTAATACACTTATTTTATGTAAGATTATTTTCTAAATTGTGGGCAGGTGAGGTTTATAGATTTACTTCAGTTGGCATTGATACAGATATTGTGCATTACTTTACATGTAATTATTGAAGTGTTTAATGAAAGGAATGGTTTAACATTTGAGAATAGGATTGTTCCATTTTCTTGCCAACTATTTGGTGAGGAGATCAAGACCATTCTCATGTCTGTCATTTAAATATGAAGCTACAGTCAGCAGCCGGTTAGCTTAGCTGAGCTGACTGGAAACAGGGGGGGAGGGACAGATTGCCTGGCACTGTGTGGAGGTAAGACAGTGGGGTCTTGTCATCACTGTTACCTTGCCAATCAACCAGCATAAACTCCAGGAAGTCAGTGTGTGTGGCCAAGAAATAGTCTGGCAGATAACCCTGAGAACCGCATCTTGTAATTTAATCTTTAGTGTTTGTATAGATTGAACACACTGATAATGTGATACATAATTTATTGTGTTAATCAGTGAGCTTAAGAGGTGCCGGTAGTTGGATTTTGTTACCTTTGACAGAGCCAATCTAGCCGTTTCCCCATTTCTTTCCGTAGCTTTGTATTTAGCAGACCGATGTGAGGGTGAAATCGATCTTTTCATCTAACTCTGAGAAAGACTAAAGATTTTCTCAAAATTTCAAGCTATTCTTTTACGTAAGATATATTCAGTGTCAGAAGATAAAGTGAAATTATTATGTTTGTTGTTCGTCTCTTTAAAGGAGGGTTACCATCGTCACATCTTAACATACAGCGCAACCTCTAATTAGCTTTCTTTTAAGCACGAGAGTCGCTCTAGATGCTGATGTCTCATTTGTCTTTCTCCTGACTGCTTCCCATCTATCTGATCCACTCGGGACTGGAATTCATTTTCTTCATTTTATTTAGTTTACAGGATATCTTCACCAAACCTTATTCTAATTCATGTAATCCTCAGAGATGGCACAGGCCCAGCATGCAGCCGTTCAGAATGCACCAGTGCCCTCAAATGCCTGCTCAGCCCCAGAACACCTCAGGGTAATTTCACACTCTGTTATGTTGTTGTTCAGAAATAATATGGGTTTGGAGAGATATTCGGGTTCACTTCAGAGAGAAAGAAAAATCATACTGGTGTTGCTGAAATTGTACTAACTTTGATACTCGAAATAAATGCGTTTGCATATTAAGTTTACAGTTATTATGGCTGTGCAGTAAGAATAAATAATACGTTTATTTGATATAGCACCTTTTACAGACAAAGTCCAAGTGCTTCACATGATACAATTGTTAAAATAAGAACCATAACAGTAAATTGAGCAAGCAAAAAAATTGAGCACGCAAAAAAAGAAAGAATAATGGAAATAAACATTAAAAAGACTTAAAGACACAACATTACAAACATGAGAAAAAAGCCAGTTTAAACAAGTGAGTCTTCAGCTGCTTTTTAAAAGCATCAACAGAGACCACAGAATGTAAGACAATAGGAAGGACGTTCCACAGAGTTGGAGCCACAACTTCAAAAGTGCTATCCTTAGCATTAGCACCTGGCATGCTTTAAGCAGCCACTGTGCTCAATCTAAAAAAAAAATAGTAGAAAAAGAAATAGTATTCTTGCAGTAAGAGCTGCATGTTTCATGACGGCAAGAAAAATGGACAAAAGGCATTTGAAGGAAAGCACCTGACAAACACAGACTCTCTAATGTCTCCTTAATGCGTTTCCTTGGAACAGTTGGCTGCAGGGCATCACAGGGTGACACATGTACACAATAATAGCAGACAAAAAAGCATAGGACCCTATAATAGCTTCCATGACCATTAAACTTGAATAAGCACACATATCTAATGCAATTAAACATGCTGCAGGTTTCCCCTTGCCCCAGACCACCAGACTCAGATTACATTTCTAAACTAGATTTATTTGCACAGACATTAACAATGGCTTTCATGTGATAATGCATCATAGGTCAGCGTACTGTTATGGTGGTGGGAAGAATTACTGTGGTCACAATTACGTGACTATCTTGCAGCACGTCTGGAAAACAACACAGAATTACTGCCAAAGCGAAGGATGTCATTGAAACCCATCTCAATTAAGCCGAGGCAGGACAGGTGCCTGGGAGTTGACTGATTGGTTCTTCCCTTCCCCTCTCCGTGTGGTGATGTTTCTATTTTCCCAGTGGAAAAACCCAGGATGTTAAGGAGCTCGAAATGGAGTTTCTCTGTGTTGTTTAATAAAAGGGAAACACAGTTACTAACTCTTGAATGTACAAATCAAGACCTTCCTGTGGTGATAATAGCTTCACTCTATTGCTTACAGTCTAATTCAGAGGCATATTAGTTCTGTAATGGGATATTACTGTAATATACTGATATAGCATAACCCAGATTTTTCACTGTGCTGTGGTTTTGTTCCATACTCTGCCATGCCACCCCGGGAGCATCTCAGAAGCGGAGCGTCTTGCCTGCCTGACTCGTAGATTTTATTGTCTCTACAAAAAGGCCTACTTGAAAGAACAATCATGTGTTTATGAGATAGTATCTACCTTCCACTCCACCAAGCTCCAAGCACTCATGCAATTAAACTCCATGCCTTCTCTTTTATGGCTTTGTCCTTACAAAAAGGATCTGTGGTGTCTATTCTGTTTTTCCACCTCCAAGATGAATCTCTCGTCGTCCGTGGTGTTGCAGAGAAGACATATACGATATTGGGGGGTGTCTTTTGGTATATTCTCAGAAAGGGAAGCAGTGTTACTTGGGCATAGTGATATGCTTGCAGCTCTGCTGAGCGCTACTTGGGCGGAGTGATATGCTTGCAGCTCTGCTCAGAGCTGCAGCGTATCACTCCGCCCAAGTAGCACTGCTTCCCTTTCTGAGAATATAGTTCCCAGTTTGTATACAGTTAGAAGGTGGCTGTGTCTCATGTGACGTTATTTGTACACGCTGTGACTATACAAATCACAACATGTAAATAGGAACATGTTGCCGTTATTTTGTCACTTACTCGGAGCAGTAGGCTAGTTGGAGCCGGTTACCTCCAGGATCTGTGCTAGGCTAAGCTAACGGTGGAGCCGTCAGACAGAGTTACGACACGCACGGAGATGAGAAGGGTATGTATCGACTTGTCTAACTGTCGGGGTTACGGTGAATAAGCTAATGTCCCAATAAGTCGGCGTGTTCCTTTAACAGATTTCACCTTTCATCGTCTTCATGACAAACTAATCAAATAGTCAAACAACTATTTTCAAAGTCAAGAATGAACTTACTGAAATACTCAGCAAAACTACATATAAAACTACAATAAAAACTGTGGCTTCATTTAAAGAAGATTTTAAAGATCATACTGATTTGGCGGCAGGCTGAGATGCTGAGGCAGGGAGTCCCAAAAGCGAGGGAGATATGATGATTCAGAATAGACTTGTATAAACGGTTCACTCTGTCATGAGTCAAAATAGAGGTAATTGTGTGGGGAGAAAGTAGGAACCTCCACATGTTACACTCTCACAGTGAAACTCCCCACTGTCAAGTGAAAAGCAGTAGCTGGCATTAGAGTCCACATGCATTAGAGGAGGCAAATGGCAGTCTGCACCCTGCCAAGGCTCACACGGGCTGGAAGCGACAGGGACTGAGCTTCACACTGGGAACCAATAACAAATATCTTCATCATTTATTTGGAAATTGCACTGTAAATGAAACAAATAGTTGTTTGGTCATTGCCAAGACAGAGGCACAGAGGTCTTAATTATGCTGAATATCAACACAACTGTCCAGACTGTTAAGAAATAAAGGACAGGTGCCTGTAGTGATACCACAGACAGTTAGGTGGCCACCAGGAGGAAATGTTCCATTTCATGAGTGTTGTTACTGCCACTGGCTGATGGAGAGACCTTAGATAAAATGTTGATGACAGTTTCACACTGTTGGGGCTGTATTTTCTCCCTCAAGATGTTTAACACGCTATTTGGATACATTCTATGAATGTCAGCTGTTGACAATGCTTGTTCTTGACAGAAAACAGCCGACTTGGGTTGGAATCTGCCAGGAAGCTACTAATTATTTACCATTAGTAAATAATAAACAAATAATTGTCTCTTGCATAAATCATGCAGCACATGTATCATGCACTACATGAATTCCAGGAATTTTTCACGTGTTATACAACATGGTCATTAAATTATTTCAGCAGTTCCACATCCCTTGTTTAAACCCTAAACTGTACCAGTCTGGTAATGGTATTCAAAAGAGGCAGAAAGGGCAGAAATTATGTTTTAATGGTTTCATCGGAGAATAAGTGAAGAAGGGTCAGGGGAAGTTTTACTGGAAGAAGTGTAATATCATCAGAAAGCAAAGCAGTCTAATGGGCTCTACATTTCAGCCAAAAGGATGGGCTCCTCTCTGGTTTAACAACTGCACAGAAGCCCGTTATTCTTTACTTTAAAAACAAGACCCTTGTAAGTCTTATACAACATTGCTCTTTTTTTCTGGTGTGCATTGCAACTCATCGATCCAGAAAGTCATACTGTAGATTCATTTATATTCAACATGCAGATACCATTAGAAATTGGACTTTATGAAATGCTAAACCCCACTTTTAAAGCGTAACTCTTGCCAAAATGCAAGCTAGGGTCTTTTTGGGAATGTACCCAAGTCAAACTTTAGTTTAAAAGCATATTTAGGACGGAAACGCCACTTAAGATTTTCCGTATTCTCGTTTTTTGGTCAAATGGCCTTTTGAATGGGAGAGCTAGGGGCACTTTTATGCTAGCCTCAAAATCACTATTTTTAAAACACTAAGAACGCTCAACACAACATGAAACTTTGCTCTAAGTATCACCAGGGGCTCTACACATGAACTCGAGCATTGAGAATATTGTTTGTGTACACAGAGTTGACTAAAAAGAAAGGTTTTGGTAGCTTTTGTGAAACCAAATCAAGGCTAAATTGAGCCAGGATAACTGGGAAATCCCGGCTTAATTCCTTATCTTGGTTTTGTGAAGTTGCCCTCAGAGGATTATGTAGCCACTCAACAGAGATACAGGTTCTGCTATGTTTAGTGCAGATGCGTATCAAATGATTATTACATGTGTATGGCAACAAACAAGTACATACATGTAGCTTTTCTTCTGTCAATTTCTAAACCAATTTCATATGTAAGAAAAAGTCCTTCATATTGCAAAATTCAAAAGAACCACACACTCAAAAGAAAATAAAGCAGCACTTTGAAGGTGTTTCTAAGATGAATAACCACCCTGACTTCATTTTATATATGACTATGTTTATTATCAAAGATATATTAAATAATTTTGCTTATTTCGATTATTTATTTACTTACAAGCTAGCGTGATTTCCAAAGGAAAGGCTACCAAACTTTACCTCTTAATCCATTCTCAAGAAGAACAAAGATGTACAAACACTCAGAGAGAAACACAAACACACACCCAGCCTTGAACATACACATTAAAAGGTTAAGTCTAACAAGTATTTTTTGTTACAGTGCATTAAAGTGAGTGGCATGGGCCTGTGCACCTGTCATTTCAATCCTGTTCATCCTCTCATGATGGTTTCAGTCCCAGTCTCTTACAATTGAGCATTTGAGATTCTTACCTACAGTGGATTTATACAGATCAGTCTTCCACCCCAGTACATATGTCATAGAACAGCCTCACTTCCCCTGCTTTCCAGATTGTTTAATTGTAAAATTGAATCAAAGCTGAGTTTTTTGTCTTCCATTCCGCATTCTAAAAAACAGAACTAATGACACTGGACGCAGAGCTTGTGTTGCTTTAGGCAAATCCAATTGTGCTTACCTGAACCCACAAAGCCAAATCTGATAATAGCATTTTCTATTTCCAGTATCTGATATCAGATGTTATCAGGAACTCTCTGGGGTGGGGGGGTGGGGGGTTGTTTGTCAACCAATGTATCCCACCCAGCAAGGGCACCTCTTATTCACAGTAGAAAGTATAGAAGCAGCTTGTGATTCTGTAAACATGCAACTTTTTCCTTCCGTAGATCTGTTTTAATGAGCGTTTCCCACACTGGCAATTGTTTCGGTACCTCAGTGAAGCAATTGGGAGGTACAGTAAGTGATTTGTGTTAAATGTGAAAAACAAATCTTTGGGTAGAAAAATAGCCTGCTTAAAGTGACTTGTATCAACAGTGACCACAGTGTATTACCCCTAAACTGCACAGCAGATTCAGCACTTAGCGAGTTCTGTATGCCTCAGGTTCAGTGTCAGAATTAAGGCATAGCACAGTACCTTCGAAGGCCAACAGAAGCAGACACTTTTCGCCCGCGGAACTGCCATGATATACTCTAGAATAGTCCTTCATGCTCTCATAGTTCCGTAACCTTCACCTCTCAGAATGCCTGAGGAGGGAGGATAGTGTTTCATGTTAACAGCAAAGAGTTCAACTGTATGCCAACTAATAAATCAAAAGACTCTGAATCAGAACACGTGCAGCCCCCCCCTCTCATATTGACTCAGGGTTCAAAAATGCAAGTTAAAGTGTGATAAATCTAAAACAAGGGGGAAAAAAAGCAAAAGTAACAAGTCGATGGTTCTATTACACTGCTTGTTCCTTGTCATTGTGTCATTTTGTTTAACCAATAACAGTCGCAACTCAATCTTGATCTGTAATACTGTTTGAATTGTATTCCTTTTTTACAACCCCAAATCAGAAAAAGTTGGGACAGTATGGATAACACAAATAAAAAAAGAAAGTAGTGATTTCTAAATGTACTTTGACTTATATTTCATTGCAGACAATACAACAGCACATCATTTAATGTGTTCCTCATGATTTTTTTATTTATTTTTTTTTTCAAAAAAACCAAAATTCCTATTTTGGTTTTTGCAACACATTTCAAAAAAAGTTCGAACAGTAAAGCATTTACCACTTTGTAATGTTGCCATTCCTTTTCACAACACTTAAAAGACGTTTAGGGACTGAAGACACCAAGTGATGAAGTGTTTCAGGTGTAATTTTGTTCCATTCTTGCTGCAAACAAGTCTTAAGGTGGTCAACAGTACGGGGTCTTCGTTGTCGCATTTTGCGCTTCAAAATGCGCCACACATTCTCTATTGGAGACAGGTCAGGACTGCAGGCAGGCAAGTCAAGTACCCGTATCCTCTTCCTCCACAGCCAGGACTTTGTAATGTGTGCAGACTGTGGTTTTGCATTATCTTGTTGAAATATGCATGGACGTCCCTGGAAAAGATGTCTTCTTGAAGGCAGCATATTGTGCTCCAAAATCTCTATGTACTTTTCAGCATTGATGGTGCCATCACAGAAGTGCAAGTTACCTTTGCCAAGGGCACTGACACAACCCCATACCATGACAGACCCTGGCTTTTGAACTTGTTGCTAGTAACAGTCTGGATGATCCTTTTCTTCTTTGGTCTGGAGCACATGGCGTCCATTTCTCCCAAAACATACCTGAAATACTGATTCATCTGACCACAGTACACGTTTCCACTGTGTGATGGTCCATCCCAGATGCCTCCGAGCCCAGAGAAGTCGATGGCGCTTCTGGACACTGTTAACATAGGGCTTCCTTCTTGCACAGTACAGTTTTAACTGGCATTTGTGGCTGTAACTACGTATTGTGGTACTTGACAAAAGTTTGCCAAAGTAGTCCTGAGCCCATGTGGTGTTCACATTGTCTGCAATGAAATACAAGTCAAAGTACATTTAGAAATCACAACTTTTCTTTTTTTTATTTGTGTTTTTTATACTGTCCCAACTTTTTCTGATTTGGGGTTGTATATTCAAATTATATATCGAATACGCAATGCTAAAATTCAGCCCATTATTATGTATTAAACTAATCAGGCTTAACCCCAACCCTAACCCTTGATCTTTGTTTTTGTAAACAGCGATGATTTGTGGGCGGAGCCTAATTGGTGGCAGTAAGTAAAAGTACTTTCAAACCCACTTTAGATGAAACCACGGTCACTGAAGAATTGACGGCTGTGTTTTAGAGAAATTACAATTTATCAAAATTTAGGCGGTGGCAGCGACCTTAGATTAATATTTTAATTTTTTTACTATTCAAATTATATTCGACTTCCGAAATTCGTTCCAACAGCCCTACAGCTTATAGGAGAAAAGAAATTACAGAACACACAGAGTATGTTTTAGTATTGGACAGTTCAGTTTCTAATTGTGTTCTCAGGTGTTACTGATATATAATATCAATAGAGTTCTGAACAAAAGTCCTGCACACATGCATTAAATAGAAAATCTTCTCCTTTGGACACAAATTGCATTCAGGGTGTCTAAATGGATATTTTTCTGATTGATGATAATATGCCCTATAATATAATAAAGCTCATTTTGGTGTGTAATACTACACACCATTTATATGACTCCACAAATCCTATCTACTGCTTCAGTGAGCTCCAGGGCCAACAGAGCTGCTCTGGGCTTTCTCTCCTCATCACATCACAAATTAGAGCCTCAGTTTAACTGAAGCTTTGGGATTCAATTGCTTAAGCTCAGAAATAACATAATTTCTGCTTGAGTGTTTATGCCTGGCATCAGATTGCTGCTTCTCAAATGTACAGAAAGCACTGCATATCAGGACCACCTGCTCATGCTATGAAATAGACTGATAAGGTGAAGGTTGTGATCTTTAATTGATTTCACTCCCATTTCACTCATGAAGGGAGATGTAGATGGAATCATTTTTTAAACCTGGTGACAGGGTGGAAAAGGAGGGCAACGTTATCAAGATGTGTTAATATTTTTTGTAGTCAGGGTATGTGAAATCAAATGATTAGACCTGCATGGGAGGAAACGGCTCATGGAAATGATCCTCAATGTTAATGTTGGATTATTCTTTGGATTGTTGCAGCTGTCTCTCTCGGATTAATTTGTGCTATAGAGTATTTCCGGCTAGAATAGACATGTGCACAGCCACAAGACCTCAATTGGGCTTTTCACACTGCACTCAGCCGAAAGAAAGCATTCATACAATCCTGGCACATCCCTTACCTGGACTTGAGCCTCAGGCTTGCTGGCCCTGCTCAGAAGAAGGCTTAGCCTCAACTTTGCGGCGTTATCCTTGAAAATTGGCTAATCACAGGGCTAAACGTTGCCAGTGTTAAAACAGGGCTAATTCATACACAATATATATATATATAATTATAATAATTTGGGTCACATTTTTGTTGTCCAACTTATTCATTACATCATCAGTATGCATTTTCTTTATGTAACAGAGTTTGGTGGTAATGAATTTAGCATTCTCCATTCCCATACACATCTACCAAAACTATCAAATGGATCCCAACCAGTCCCTCCAGGACTTTGTGGTGTCCTGATTGCAACAATTCGCGCAAATTCAACCAATCACCGTGAATTTGGTGTGACTCGCAATTTTGACCAATTACCGCAGCTTTTCTGCAAATTTGTCCAATAAGTGGAGTTTCCCGTGACTTCAGCCAATCACAGCAATCCCACGTGCCAGACTTTGTGTCAGTGTGTGACCCTGAGGTGTACTCTGAGAGCCACTGACCAAGCGGGAGTGAGAACGGGTTGACATAACACACGTACAGCGCCAAATTCATTTCCTTGTTTCTGATATGAAGATTAGACGTGTGTGAACATCTTACATTTAATAAAACGTACAGCGAAAGACATTTCAGACCATCCTGTCAACCTGTATACATTTAACATCAATGTACGCTGTTACATTTTTTCACTCTGAAGTCGCTGAAAGCTGCGGATCCTGTTGGCTCTCTGCAGCGGGCAGGGCTGCTGCTCAGTCCCCCCGTGACTGACGCGCGCACACACAAACGCACACGGTGGATGCAGGAAAAGATGAGACGTACACAATGACCTAAATTGAGGACAGCTACACTCGTTATTGTAAGTGCAATGATAAGTTAAAGTCAAATAAGTACTTTATCAAACCGTATGAATGTGTGTCCCAGCCCAGGATAGGAAATTAACTAACAATGTAAAGATCCACAAGCCACTGACACATATGTTCAAATTTGATTAATTCAATAAATTATTATTTTTTGTTTTAAATCCACCAGCCATTTTCATATTATACCAACATTTGCAGCATCCTGAGCCTTTTTTGTAAGGTTACTAGGAAAACTCTGCCCAGAGTAACTTTATTCTCCCCGAAACAAGTTTCCGTTTTATTTTTAAAGAAGTATACCAAAAAAAAAAAAAAAATCTCAACTTTTTTTTGCAATTTTCACTGTCTCTCGCAAATTCATTGGAACAAAAATACAAAAGACATCACAATTTATATTGCAATTTTTTACAAAAGCTCTCGCAAAATCAGGCATTTTGGGCCGCAACAATCTCAAAAGAAGTTATTTCCAGGAGTTATTACGCTGCATTGAAGCGAGCTGTCCCGTCACTGTTCCCGTGGTCAGAGCCAGAACCAGAGACAGTACGGACAACATCTGTGTCCCATAGGGGTACAGTACGGGCGTCTCGGTTCGGTACATGAATTTACACGGAGAATACACGGTATAAAAATAAATAAAACTTGTGTGCAAATTAATTAATGCAATGCGGAACTACTGTTAGATACGAGAGTTCTGTGGACACCTAATCTGTTGTCCCGCCTTAGCTATGAATCCTATATCTGAAGCTAGATGAGCGAGCTAAATTAGGAGTGCTGTCAGTAGCGGAAAAAATGAAAACAATCGGTGCTGCCTACACCGTGTTATCCCCCTACTCGCTTTAGCACCTAACAGGCTTAAACAGGGCAAGTTTTAAACATGTTTTTAGCCTCTAAACATGTTCGAGATGTCATTACAAGTGCCTACCCATGTGCAGTTATTCCTTACGAGTGAACACAGAGAATTTGACTGCAGTAGATGTGACAGAAAGGCATAAAAGTTGTGTTAATCCATACCTCTGGTCATTTCCTGATTTCTGGTTGAAGCCCACACTAATCGATTGCCGAACTCATACAATCCAATATTCCAAAATGTATATTTTCCACAAAAAATGATTTGCCGTGGTTAAGTCCTTAGTAATGACTAGTAGCAACATGCTGTAACCTGACACCACAGCTGTGGCTGCAGAGCGGCCACAGAGTACTGTACTGTGGGTACTGTATCGTAATGACCACGGAGGAAGAAAGCCTGTTTCGACCATACAGAGAGGTTTCCCCATCTGATCTATACGGATGTTTTGGAAACGTTTTTTTTGTCCCAAATGTAAATTGGAAGAAGCAGCCTAAACCGGACGGACCTGACAGCCAGCTGTCTAACAAGTGAGTACAACAGGCTTTCCCGAGTCTGTCCTAGCTTAGCTACATTTGCTTTTTGTTGTACACATTCAAAACATTAATGCTTGTTGTATGTGTTGGTTTTATTGCTTTTCTATTTTTAATGTGACATACAGTATGTGCTGGTTTTTACTGTAAAGTGTCTTTTGAGTACCATGAAAAGCTCTCTATAAATTAAATGTATTATTTATTGTAAATACAACCCCAAATCAGAAAAAGTTGGGACAGTACGAAAAACACAAATAAAAAAAGAAAGTAGTGATTTCTAAATGTATTTTGACTTGTATTTCATTGCAGACAACGTGAACACAAAATATTTCATGTTTTGTCTGGTGAACTTAATTTCATTTGTAAATATACATCCTTTCCTGTCATTCAGACCAGCAACACATTCCAAAAAAGGTTGGGACAAGAGCAATTTAGGGCTAGTAATCAGGTAAATTGGTTAAATAATGATGTGATTTGAAACAGGTGATGTGAACAGGTGATTGGAATTATGATTTGGTACAAAAGCAGCATCCAAGAAAGGTCTAGTCCTTCGGGAGCAAAGATGGGCTGAGGATCGCCAGTTTGCCAACAAATACGTGAGAACATTATTGAAATGTTTAAAAACAATGTTCCTCAAAGAAAGATAGGAAGACATTTGCTTATTTCACCTTCAACAGTGCATAACATAATTAAAAGATTCAAGGAATGAGGAGGAATTTCAGTGCGTAAAGGACAAGGGCGCAAGCCTAAGCTGAACAACCGTGATCTCCGATCGCAAAGCGCAAAATGCGACAACGAAGGCCCCGTACTGTTGCCCACCTTAAGACTTGTTTGCAGCAAGAATGGGACAAAATTACACCTGAAACACTTCATCACTTGGTGTCTTCAGTCCCTAAACGTCTTTTAAGTATTGTGAAAAGAAATGGCAACATTACAAAGTGGTAAATGCTTTACCGTTCCAACTTTTTTTGAAATGTGTTGCAAGAACCAAAATAGGAATTTAGTTTTTTTGAAACAAAAACAATAAAAATCATGAGGAACACATTAAATTATGTGCTGTTGTATTGTCTGCAATGAAATACAAGTCAAAGTACATTTAGAAATCACTACTTTCTTTTTTTATTTGTGCTTTCCATACTGTCCCAACTTTTTCTGATTTGGGGTTGTAGATGTGCCACTTCACTAGTAAAATAACCAAATCTTTATAACAGTAGACATTCTATTTGTGCTTTTGTGTCTTTACTTCAACAACAAAAACGAAATTACAATATTACAGCTAGACACAATAAACTCCAAAACCTCCTTGTGTGTTCCACATCGGATTAAGATGAACTATATATTCTAAAAACACTGACACAATGTCGTTATTATCCTAAAGCTCCGTCTTCTCTCTCTCTCTCAGCTGACAGTCTGTGTCTGTTGCCTAGCGACCTGCACATGCTGTGGCCGCACATGCTGTAGTTACAGCATGTTGCTACTAGTCATTACTAAGGACCACGGCAAATCGTTTTTTTTTTGCGGAAAAAATACGTTTTGGAATATTGGATGAGGATGTATGAGTTCGGCAATCGATTAGTGTGGGCTTCAACCAGAAATCAGGAAATAACCAGAGATATGAATTAACAACTTTTATGCCTTTCTGTCACATCTACTGCAGTCAAATTCACTGTTTTCACTCATAAGGAATACCTGCACATGGGTAGGCACTTGTAATGACATTTCGAGCATCTTTAGAGGCTAAAAACACATTTAAAACTTGCCCTGTTTAAGCCTGTTGGGTGCTAGAGCGAGTAGGGGGATAACGCGGTGTAGGCAGCACCGATTGATTTCGTTTTTTTCGCTACTGACAGCACTCCTAATTTACAAACAACAGAGCTACGGGTTGAAATCGACCGGAATTCTCCTTTAACATGTAATGTACACATGAAGAGCCAGTTAACTGTTGGTATCACAAGTATTAGATATTACAAGGTAAAAAATGTACTTTGAATCTCAGACTTTAAGCCAATGTGGACAATGTTTTTTTAAAGTGCTCAAAAAAGGACAAGTTTTTCCTCGACTCTAAAACGTGGTTTGCTTATTGTTACTTCACTTGGAGGTTTGACCTTCACTATGCAAAATGATGTATACGCAGAGTTTGACACTTGAAGGCTGTTTTCACATTAATCTGCTGAAGTGGGAAAGTTTCTCTGTGCTCATAAATCTGACTGTAAGATGTGTATGCAAGAGCATTTTTGTCAATCATGGTCCCATATGCAACTTGCACAAGTGTGCTGTGGAAACGTAAAACCTCCAGAGCACGTACACTGAGAATGGATTTCAGTGAAGACGTTTCCATTAGTTAAACTTACAAAAAGAACAAAATATTTGCATATAATCAGATTGTGGATTCTTTAAAAAGGTGCCCTGCCACACAAAACCGTTTTTACTTGTATTTTTTTTTTTAAATATGTTAGGTTCAATGTGAAAATTAACTGCTACCTCCTCTGTCAGCTCTAGCCACTGAAAAGTAGAGAAATCAGGCCAATTACAAAGGCTGGTCAGTCTGACATCATGTTGCCTGAGCTCATTACTATTCATGAGCTTGCCCAGTTGCGCTGGGTAAAGGATGTTAATAGCCAGGCTCTCATTGGCTAGCTGTTAGCCAATCAGAGTCAAGTAGCTTAGCTCGTTGAATATTAATGAGAACTGGCACAAATCGAGCTGAGTCTTCCTGCAGGCTTTCTATACCCCGCTAGAATGGCTTGAAACAAGGTAACCAAGGCATTTTTTCCACAAAAAAAACAGAGTCCATGGTAGAATTTCAGACATTACCACAAAGTAATGAAATACATGTGACAGGGCACCTTTAATAAGCAATAAACGAGCAGCTGTAATTTTAAACAAGGTTTAAAAGTTTTGTGTGGAAAAACAATCAGACACAAATTATTATACAAAATACAGTATTTGTATGTCTGGAGGGGATTTTTTACGCATCTTCAATTTCCACAACAACATGACAAACTCCATCTGTGTCAATGCTTAAAAAACAGCTACTTCATGAACCTTGGAGTGAGATAATTGTATCTGCTGTTTCCAAGGTAACCTTTAAAGTCAAAGATATTACTTGTTCCATTGAACTTGATGGTATCTCCCAAACATATGCTTGTTCTGTCCAGAAAGGATAATATTAAAGCCTTTAACAGCTCCAGTTTCAGCCGAGCAATCTGTTAACCATTGAATCAATAGATTACACTTGCATATCACTCACAAAATAAACACAAATTATGTTTTTGCACCATGCAGCAATATACATTTGGAATAGAAAAATAACAAGGAAGCTTTTCAGCTTTCAATATTTTACTGTACAACAAAACTGTGCAACTTAGTATGCTGCATGGCATCTTTGTGGACCGCCTCATTATGCCTAATTCATTGCACAAACACAGTGCTTCATATTAAACATTCCACATAAAAAATGTAGTGGTTGCCACTCGTTGAGAGGCATCAAAAACAGGCTCCCTATACACCAGATGCACCCACAAGTGAGTAGGGACATAATCAGTGAGATGTCCCTCCCCACACACACACTCTTTCAACTCCACCATCTGGCTGATGCTACAGGTGGTTCAGAGAGAAGTCAAAATATTTCACTTCTTTCCCAAAGCTGTGCCAGTCCTCATCTGTCACTGTTAAATGTGTTTTATTATCTGTCATTTCAACAATAATGACATCATTACAATACCGCCAAATGGTTGATTGTGGGTTGTTTTTACCAAAACAATTTCTGCAAAAGGAGACAGAAATAGATGTTTGTTGTGGAAAAACATATGCATGGGAGACCACCTCTGTCAGAAGACACAAGTAGCCTCTCCTGCTCTGTTCCAGCTCTCTGGCAGGCAATGCATTGCATGAGAAGTGATCACGTCATTGTTCTCTTAACAGCTGGTTTACATTACTTTAGCTCAAGATAATATAATCAAGTCCAGAAGTACAAAAAAACAGGTTAAGGCTATAAGAATTATTTGGTATTAAGAATAATAATTTCCTGTAGCTGGGATCACCTCACTGTCTCTTTCTCTCTGACTGGTGTAAGATAAGACGTGTTCAGATTTACTGGAGCAAAAGTGCTCCTGATAAACACTTGATAAACATTTGGAACAGAATGCACCTAATGTTTAGAGACCAGAGGAGAGAAGAGAATGAAAACAATCCCAAGGCTAGCACGCAGCTTCACTGTCCTTTCGGAGACAGAAAGTCTGAGTTGTATCCAAACGATTGGCGGCCCAGACGCGATGACGGAAGGAGTAAGAGCACCAAGTTACGTGTAAGGAGTAGAGCCCGACCAATATATTGGCAGGCCAATATTATCGGCCAATATTAGGCATTTTCCAAACTAGCGGTATCGGAATATATATTAGCCGATAAATTATTTAAAAAATAAAATAAAAATGGACGAAACACCTTTCAACCATGTTATGAGTGTTGGTGTTGCATAGTTTGTCCACCAGAGGGCGCTCTACAATGTCCCTGTTGGCAACACTCGTGTTTAGAACGCCACAAACCCTACAACCAGCTGATCCAGCCAGAGTCGGGCAGAGTGAACGAGTTATCCACGACTGAGAGACTGTTGTTATGCATCAGAACTTATAGAACTTAACAGAATTTTTTTCCAGTCTTGTTCAAAGTTATATTTATGAAGCTTACTAAGTCTATTAATACTGGTAACTTTTTTGTTGTCATTGTGTTTTTGTTCAAAGGACTTTACGTTTCATATCTTAAGTTTGTATTTTTATACATTTTACCTCTGTTCTGTTGTGACAATAAAACAAAGAAGTTTATTTTTAAACTGCATTATCATATTATTTTAGTGAGGACTCAAATAATTGCAACTAATGTTAGGGAAATCTGTTTGCTTTGTTAAGCATTTCTGGATTATTTTTTAAAAATATATATCGGCTGATATATCGGAATATCAGATTTTTAAATCACCAAATATTTGTATCGATATCGGCCTTAAAAATCCTTTATCGGTCGGGCTCTAGTAAGGAGGCAGGTTGGGGTTAACCCAAACCACGGTCTTTTTCTAAACATATTTTTCTTTTATTAGATAGCAACAGCAACAGGAAATGGGATAGTGAGAGAGGCTTCCCGACACCTAAGCCACAAGGGTGCATCAAATCGTTTTCTGACCTCATGTGCATAATGTAAGTGAAATGTTTGTAACTGAATTGTCATGTAGGACCGTATCACTCACAGCAAGACACTGAGTGAAAAAAATTTTCCGGGCCTTTAACTAGGTGTTTTACTGTAGCTGCCTAACTTTAACCGTACTGTAGTTGTCGTGTAGATATTGTTGTTTGAAAACGTTGGCTTTCGACAGTAAAAATGTTCTCAATGAATGCAACCTGGGGTTTTGCAGATCTGTCCGGTGTCGTAACATCTCTGGCAATAGAACAACTACAGACTCCTGAGGTTTAAGATGCACTTTTGAACTCTTTTGGGATAACAGTTGATTTAAAAATAGATTCAGCCAGGACAGCATAAGCTTAGGTACAAGGAAACAAACAAATATGACGAGATGAAGAAAATGCATAAGTTCTGTCTTCTGTTCGATTGTTTAAAACTATGCAGCATATCCTCTGTAATGTGTTCACAAAAGGTTGGTATCAACACAACCACACAATCCCACACACAAGATTAGATTGACTGGGGCTGAATAGTGTCTCTGGGATTTCTTAAACTGAAGCCAAGTCTAAAAGAGGGAGGAGTGGAAAGAGAAGAAAGAGAGGGGGACAGAGAGGAAGAGATAGTGAGAGAGAAAAATGAGAAGAGGCAATGAGTGTGAGAAGAGAGCGAGAGATTTGGAATTGCTGCCTACTACATTGTGAAAGATATCGCTATATTAGCATACAATTACAATGGTGAAGGGTTGCCTCTGCTTGAAAGATTGTCCAAGATCAGCTTAATCTCCAAGTGCCAGCGAATCTGATGACTCTCCCATAGTTTAATCATGCCACCAGGGCAAGAAAGGACCTGATGAGTACCAAATGACACACTGGGGTATCCACTCCAGCAAACCGGATTCTTTATGAGCACCACATGATCCCACAATGTCCCGCATAACAGGACATCAGAGTTTTAATGTGTTGGGTGGCCACAGACTGCCCTTATAAATGTTATAAGTTCCATGACATCAAGTGACACTATGAAAATGTATTCTCCTATCTCATCATTATCATGCCTTATAGTGCTTCTGCTGATAGACTTACAAAAAAAAAAACCTGGACAATATTGTACGTTTCTGCAATTAGTTATAGTGATAAAGGATTTGTATTGCCATTTGCAAATCCAATGGCTTTTGGCCACCAATGATTGCATTTTTCCCAAGTAAGTGATTGTCAAGGATTTGTAAGTGGTGACTAACTAACTTTCTAACTTTACCCATTATGTGTACATCGACTTGAATACACCATGAAAAGAGCAACGGTTAAGACACATGCCTTTGGTGTGGGAGACCTGGGTTCGATTCCCACCATGATCCATCAACCAATGTGTCCCTGAGCAAGACACTTAACCCCTAGTTGCTCCAGAGGCATGCAACCTCCGATATATATAGCAATTGTAAGTTGCTTTGGATAAAAGCGTCAGCTAAATGACATGTAATGTAATGTAATGATGCGTGCACCCCATTATGTAATCTCACATTACAGCCAGTTATTTTTAATACCTCTATTCCTTTTTAGAATTGCATAATTCTAGTAGTAGTTGGACATTAAATATAGGCTATATTGCTAAAATAAAATATTTAATAAATTTACATTTTTGAAACCATTTCTCAGCATTTATTATACGTCTGAAAAGGTTTTCTGGATCCATTTCCCAATATTTAACAAGTTTGAAATGTTTCTCCCAATGTTTTACATTTTTGAAATACACCCAACATTCAATACAATTCCAAAAACTTGTTCACACATTTTTTAAGTACAAGTACTTTTTTTGGTTTATGTTGGATTTCTTCCAACATTTAACAAATGAGGGAAATGTTTAACCACACTGAAATGTTGTACTTTCTGTTTTCAGCTCCCCTTTTGATAATGGTTGGAGAGCACCTCTTCCTGTAAGCTGCTGCTACTACTACTACTACTACTACTACTACTACTACTACTACTACTACTACTACTACTACTACTACTACTACTACTACTACTAACAACAACAACTTGGATTTATATAGCGCCTTTCATAGTACCCATGGTCATTTAACAAATGGGGGGGAGGGGGGTTATGGGGCAGAGCGGACATGGAGTGGTAGACCGTTCCAGAGTGTGGGCGCATTGGAAGAGAAAGCCCTGGCCCCAAAAGTCTGCAACCTGGTGTGGGGGCTGTCCAGCAGGTCCTTGTCAGAGGACCGCAGGGAACGTGAGTGTAGGGGTGGAGGAGATCTGTGAGGTATTGTGGTGAGAGTTCATGGAGAGATTTGTAGGTGAGCGGGAGAATCTTGTTGGTGATGCGTGACTTGACTGGCAACCAGTGGAGTTGTTGGAGGATGGGAGTGATATGCTGCCAGGGCGTTGTGTGGGATAGAACCCTGGCAGCAGAGTTCTGGACATACTGGAGTCTGCTAAGGGCCTTGGTGGGCAGTCCAGACAGGACACCATTGCAGTAGACCAGACGGGAGGTGATGAAGGCATGGATGAGTGTCTCAATTACTCAATGTGTTAGTGAAGGTTGGAGTCTTAGAAGAAGGTAGTTTGATTGCCATGGCAAATAATAGGAAAGATAAACCCTAATAACATCAAAGTAGCACAAATGATGTGAGCCACCATGCAAATCCGGCAGCAAAACAACAAAATACATTAAGACCTAGAGTATGGCAAAACAATCAGTACATTAGTGTGGAAGACTTTTTCACATTGTTCAGATAACCGTAAATCCTAATACCCCTTAGGAGGCTGGACAATATCAACAGACACTAAACTCAATGAGGATCATTCGCTCTGCTCATCTGCATTGCTGTTGAACTGTACCAGGTGCTTCACGTCTATTACATTTAACAATGAAACACTTTTCTGTGTCCCAGACACTGCCACAGAAGACATTTTCTGAGTGAATTAGCTGCCATAACTCCCTGATGTCTGCACATCACTCCATTATATTATCCTTATCGCAGCGTATTTGTCGCCCATAATTGCCTATGCTCCAACATGCAGCCAATCACAGAAAGGCAAAACAGTGCACTGAAGAGAAACTGGCATTTACATTTTAGGTATTTTGGAATGGCACACAATGTGAATTTTATCAAAGAACTAATTGTCTTTTTCTCAGTGCTTTGCAATTCCATTGAACAAGAAGTGGAGTAACATCAGAATTATCTACAGACAAGTCCTCATGAATCCCTGTTTTGCGTCTTTCTGGCCTGGGGGTTCTTAGTTTGCATTCAAGGTCCAGTAAGACATGTTTGATCTTTACAATACAAGTGCCAGTAAAAGTTGAGCCTGAAGATTTAAATTCACTCTAAAATTCATCCTCTCTCCCCAAGAACAATACCTCAATAAGCTCGAACACTTTGTGCACTTCAAAAGGTTTTAAAACAGGGCTTCTTTCTGCTTAAAACAAAGAAGGCCGTGTTTCTTTCAAGTTTTGGAGGGCAATATCAACAGAAAACCTCTAAAGAATTACAGAAACTCTACAGAAAAATTCACCTAGAAAGTTTTCACCTATTTTTTTTCTCTGATTCTCTTGCAAAGTTATTGAAACAAACGACTGTATGGCATGAGCATAGACAAAGCTTGTAAAAAGCGCAGAGAGTAAGCGAATGTGCCCCGTCTTATCATCTGCTGCCACTGCACAGATTAGTGCTGAACAGAATAGAAAAAGGCTGCAAAGGAGAAAAAAAAGAAAGAATAAAAGCTGCTCTCCAGTATTAGAACAGACAGTTGCATTAGCTTTCTAATAAGAAGAGACAGAGCAATACTCAGCCCTAAAAAAGGGAGAGAGAGAAGTGTTTCCTCCCAGGGTCCTCACCCAACTCCCTCTCCTGTTTCAACCCACCCACAGTGCTTTGCTCTCCACCCACATTTGTTCTCCTCCATCCTTTTTACTTAAATCAGATAGTGGTGGGTAGCAGAAGCATGTCATAGGTTTAACTCATACAGTATTAATTATACCCCCCATCCCCTGACCTCGCTTGTACCGATAATCTACTTCCCACAACCCTGCTCTCTGAATGGAGGTTCTTATCGTTACTAAAGTTGAACCCTTTAGCATCTTCTGCGCTCTGGTGCCATGTGATCCCCTTTGTCCTGTAGGCCCAGATGATTTATGAGGCTTCCAGCTGGTACTCTGGATGTGTCAGACAAGGTGAGGAAAAAACTCCTCACTTTTCACTGAGACTGACTGTATTATGGTGATGAGTCTGCAGTCCTGCAACGACGCGTTCATTTGACATACAGTAGCTTTACAGCACAGCACATTCATAGTGGATTTAGATGGAGTGCTGTTGATGTAGCTTTACAGTAGATCCGTCAAAGATATGAACTTCCAGCTTTGGTATTTTATTTTTGCTTTAAGGAAGTACATGTTATATTTATCTTCTGTTTCCTCCTATCACTTATTCAGCACAACAGTTGCCACTCATCAAGATGAATTATCGACAGTGAGGTATCATCCATAAAGCCACCATATTCCATAATTTGTGTTCATCCACTGCTCACCACTGATACTTGCTATGGCCTGGTGCCTGACATGTTTATCCACTTATTTACTGTTCTTCAACAGCATGGCAGAAGCATAATAAAAATGTGAGCGAAGATTTACTAATCCAACGATTATATCACAGAAATAAACCCTGTGTATGACCATTTCTGTTTTATATTTAAAGACAATTAAAAAAAATAGAAAGTGTGGAGGAAACAGCTGTGTTGATCTTCAGCCAAGTATCTGTGGAACTTGCATTCATATTGGACGCAGGAAGTGGTGTCATTAATGTAGCACAATGAAAGGTAAAGATGTGTGAGTAGTCAGTGATGTGTGTGAGTGACAGTATTTTATGCGAGCAATGTTCAAAGCCATTGTGGAACATAATCCAGGGTTTTGCAAAATTACCCAATATGAACATATTGTTTGACGAGTGGGTTGTGAATCTGCTAGGCAGTTTGTGATTTTTGCTGCTTTCATGGGCAGTTGCAAGAGACTGTTGTGCCCTACAAACAGTTTTTAACAATTCACTTACCCACTTTGTATCTGAATGAGTTGTTATCCACAGCATTAAACTGCCCTATGGTTTTTAGCCATCCTAGCAGCATGGCTCTATGAATGGCAATGTTGTTCTGTCGGTTGGTCCACCACTTTGGTCAAGACTGAAATATCTCAACAACTATTAAAGTGATTGCAATGGAAGTTTGTACAGACATTCATAGTACTACTTTGGTGAGTCCCTGATTTTTTTTCCATTAAATTGTGTGCTGGGTAGTTATTAATGAACACAATGCAGGTAGTTATTAACGAACAAATGAAGAACGACTGGATAATTCATTATTCATTAAAGCGTAGGCCTAGTTCCTAAACAACTGTGATTCAAGTACTAGATAATTATGTGTTGCTAGAGAACAGACTGGGAGACAGTACATTAATGAATTATTCAAGAATTAGTTCATAAATATCTGTGAATCGGAATAACAACCACATTCTTTATAAGTTGTTACTCATTAACTTAGAATTTGCCAGGAGCACAAACTAGTCATGTCCCATTCATTCATTAATCATTAGTTACTATTTGTGTGCACCCTAAGTAAAGTGATACATCATACTGAGTACAGTAGTTAGTAAGCAATCCCTCATTACCTACATGTTTAGCTGACTATTACCTACCCTTTGGTGCTGCCTAAACAATGAAGGTACATATTACTGAGCACTAGTCATTTCTAGTTTGGTGTGCCAAAGAGCTATAAAGAAAGGGTCTCAACAGTAGCTCCCATGCATTTGCCTGTTTCAAGGCTGGAAACAAAGACTGGAAACCCAATTTAGTTGAAATGGCTGCCATATGACACAAAGGACATTGCTTAAAATATGTCCTTGTTGTGTGTTATAGGTCCTTCACAGAATAAAAAAGCCTTACAGCTACATTTGCTGAATAACAAAAAGCATAACATGAAAAACATTTCATCAAATGCCCTTCAAGCCCCTGCAATGTAGGCCACAAGTTCAGAGGTGCACTTATGTAAAACATAAACAGGTTTGTGCATTTTCCTCCACAGGATGACCAGTGACTGCAAGGCTGAGCGATCGCAAAAGATCTGAGAGCCTTCAATTACTGTCACCACAGGTATCCACTGGGCTCAGTACGAGAGAAAATGGGGGAAACCACTGTCAGGTCTTAGTGTTAGACAGCACATACACCCTACCAAGGAAGGAAAGGGAGGAATAGTGAGCTGAATCCCAACACCTGGCTCTAATGAGATTGGCATGCACACCCCGCAGCCATTAGCTTCATCCCAGCCGTGTGAAATGTAGATTCCTAGAGATGGCAAAACCAAAGGATTAGCCTCCAAGGTCTTTTGTCCACCTACTGAATTCCTCATCGCTGCAGTGTTATGTCTACCACACACAGTCATCAAAATAACACATACATAAAACACTGTGTGTGTGTGTGTGTGTGTGTGTGTGTGTGTGTGTGTGTGTGTGTGTGTGTGTGTGTGTGTGTGTGTGTGTGTGTGTGTGTGTGTGTGTGTGTGTGTGTGTGTGTGTTTTAACAGCAGAGGACCTACCCCTGTCATTTTGTTAAGAAATGTGGAGGAGTTGACTATTCATGGCCAATTATGTGGAGGAGCTGCCGTGTATTATTTTTGTTTGTGTTTTCACTGCTCCTTCTGATTCGTGGTGTGCCTAATGGTGAGTCTGCTTTCTCACAAGATGCTGTGTTATTCAACATCAAGCAATTAAAACTTTAATTAGGCTGAAATGAGAAACTGTCTCTGATGCTTAACTTCTCATTTACTCATGTAAGAGTGAGGCGATGAAGTTTCATTAAGCTCCATCCACCAGGACAACCAATATAGATCTGCTACAAGAGTCCAACTATCTGCAAATTCTTTGATTTATTCAAGCTTTGCAATGAGAAATGAGAGCATTAAGCTGCAGTCATTTAGAGTATCAATTTGAGAGAATGCCACATCAGAGATAGCCATTTTATGCTATGTGATCAATGTAACATTCACTAATTGTGTAATGTTTTACAATTTTAATTTCTATCAGATTATATATATATATAGTATGCATAAAATCAGAAAAGGGTTTATTGCCACAGTAAATTACACTTACGTGGAAATTGCCTCTGAATGGTGCATACATACAGGAAAACACATTAAACATAAGAAATACACAATACAGAAACAAATGGACAAAAGTGGACAGTTCCTAGCAAATACTGTAAAAGCAATACAGTATGCTTTTGCTTTTGAGATTTCAGAGCCTATATTTTCTGGAAATGTGTGCCTCAAACCCACCTTTCTTTTTTATTTGTTTGCTTTGGTGCATTTAGAATAATGCCATAGTTCTCCTTAAATTTGTAAAACCATTAAAGACTTCATGGGGATTTTTAACCATTGATATTGATCCTTGAGATGCTCCAGAAAAGCCTCACCATGGTCTTAATTGCCTGGCCACCTTAAGATAAGGGAAGTTCAAAATTCAGCCCTGGAGTGGAAACAGTTTCTGTTCTTTGGCTCTATTTTTTGCTTTTAAACACAGTAACGCCAATGCCATCCAATTATCTACATAAATGTGCCTGCTTTTAACAATGCATCGACCTGAATATTGATGCAGTCTTGTGCATTTGAATTTACATTTCCTCTGTGGGATACTTTGACTGAATACAAAGCAGACTGGATTCTCTCATTTTTAAGGCTGGTTCTTGCGTCTCAGGTTCAAGGACTGTGCCTACTGTTGCATAGCTTCAAAGATTTTGGAGTGGATGAAAGTGATAATCTGCTTTCGAGTCACTCCCCAAAACTGTGCTAGCTTTTTGGGCTACACAGACACCCTTCGAATCACAAATGAGGGTTGCCTTACTGTCAGTGTCTGCCAGTCAATATGCTAAAGTGTTTGCCTGATGATAGGACTCCTCTCTTAAGACTTTGCAACTCCACTGAGGCGAAACAACCCAACTGCAAAGTAAATAGTCAATCAGTATTCCTGTCTCATATTTGATATAGATGCTTGGCTGTTCCCTCTGTCTAGCTCACAATCCTACACCGCCTATTGTAAAGAACCTTCTATATGAATTTTAAAGGTTAGAACAGTGACATTTTATTGGCTAGCTCAATTAGTTGATATAAATCGGATCAAGTAGCATCTTCAAAGAAGGGAACTAAACCTGCTCCTATGCTAAGGGTGTAATACTTTATTCCATGTACCCTAACTTCTATAAATACACTCAACAAAATTATAACCGCAACACTTTTGTTTTTGCTCCCATTTTTTATGAGCTGAACTCAAAGATCTAAGACTTTTTTTATGTACACAAAAGACCTATGCCGACCTATGCATTATCATGCTGCAACATGTGGTGATGGTCGTGGATGAATGGCACAGCAATGGGCCTCAGGATCTCATCACGGTATCTCTGCATTCAAAATGCCATCAATAAAATGCACCTGTGTTCATTGTCCATAACATACTCCTGCCTATACCATAACCCCACCGCCACCATGGGCCACTCGATCCACCATGTTGACATAAGCAAACCGCTCACCCACACAAAGCCATACACGCTGTCTGCCATCTGCCCCTTTGGTTATGCAAACCAATTGTTGCAGCAGCTGTCCGGGTGGCTGGTCTCAGACGATCTTGGAGGTGAAGATGCTGGATATGGAGGTCGTAGGCTGGTGTGGTTACACGTGGTCTGCGGTTGTGAGGCCGGTTGGATGTATTGCCAAATTCTCTGAAACGCCTTTGGAGATGGGTTATGGTAGATAAATGAACATTCAATTCGCGGGCAACAGCTCTGGTGGACATTCCTGCAGTCAGCATGCCAATTGCACGCTCCCTCAAAACTTGCGACATCTGTGGCATTGTGTTGTGTGATCTTTGAGTTCAGCTCATAAAAAATGGGGGCAAAAACAAAAGTGTTGCGGTTATAATTTTGTTGAGTGTATATTCATCTACAATTACATTAGGCCATGTACCTGTTACCATTATCCTTCCGGCGGCTTGGTCTCAGTCTTAATAAATCTATTAAGCCTAGTACTTGTTGACTCTGTTTTTCCTGCTAAAGATAATACTGTATACCGGTACTTTCTGAAAAACACTCGCTCCCCTTTGTTTCTCCTCCATGTCCTCTCTTTCATTTAGGCGTCTTTGTACTGGACCATCAGCTGTCCTGGGACTCTCCCACCTGTCGGTGCTTTAATCCAGATGTTTAGGATCAGGATCTTCGTCCTTCAGGAGATTTAGCCTGTCCTCGTCTCTCTCCTTTTCTCATGCATGGTGCCCATGTCTCTCTATCCCTCTGTGCACTTGTTTGCTTTCTCCTATCTGTATGAAAAATGAGCTTTACCTCTTGTGTGTTTGTGTAGTCTATCCTCTTTCCAGCACTTCACTGTGGAGAGGAGCTTGTATGGCTCAGGTCCATCCATCTGTTTACAATCTTTCTATAATTTAATTTTAAGTTTGTTACATTGGTCTGTATGTCTGTTCCAGGAGAGGGATCCTTCTCCCTGGGCGCCTTCTTAGGTTTTTTCCAGTTTTTTTACTTATCTGAAACCAAGGTCTAATGTGAAAGGGAGTAATATGCTGTAAGGATTGTACAACCCATGGGGCAAATTTGTGAATTGTAATATTGGGCCATATAAATAAAATTTACTTGATTTTCCTATCAACTTCTCATTTGGTAAATATTTAGCAAAAATGAGTATTCCCATATATTTAGCAGACCAAGCTGCCTGGGAGCATACTGTTATTTCCAGCACTTGCCTGAGGCAAAGTTTATAAAACCACACTAACACAACTGAGAACTGTCCAGTAAAATTTCAATGGAGCATTTGGAGGTTAATTATCTTGCTCAGGGCAACACAGTCAAGGTGGTTAAGAGGGGATGGTGGTCCATCTGTTCTCTTTAACATCCTTAATATCAACCATTCACACAACTCACACCAGTGAAGTTACAGATGGTAACATAATAGCCATTTGTGTTGTTAATGTTTCCATCTGTATCCATCTGGATTATCGTAAAACAAAAACATTTATTGTAGTTGGAGACTGCTGCTCTTGATAAATGTTGATTTGCTCCTGTGCAGGTTGACAATCCCAATGAAGTCCGTTCGAAACATCTGTAGGTTTTTGGACATAGGCCTAGAATGATTAGTAGATCGCTGGATGGCACATTTTCCAAGTTTTAGAGTAGCTGAGTCAACCCTTCCACAAAGGGTTTTTTTGTAGTGCAAACAACGTCCCACGTCTATTAGAAGGCCTGCCGTGGTATATTATGAATGGAGAGTGTGCAGCTCTGCCTTTCCCAATGGATTGGGCTTATTGTGAATTGCCCATGGTGGTTCATTTTAGCCTACACAACGCATTAACATGTTATTGCTTTTTAAGATCATTGTCAAGCCCTGCAATGCCAGCCATTATCCCACTTTCCTTCGCCTAACTGCAAGGAACGAAAACATTAAAACCACAACCTAAGAAAAGCTATTACAGCTCGATCAGATGAATTAGATTGAGTGGTTTGTTTCTTGACCTGAATCTTGTGACTTTGGGTCTATAGTCAACATTTCTTGGCTTAATATAATGCATGAGGCTCCGCACAATGTCAGCATTCAAAACTGAAATAGAGTAATATATTCGCTTCATAAATTATGATATGCTTTATGGATTTACTAGTCTGCATGAAGAAGAGGCATAACAATACACATTTAAGGCCTTAGTCTTAGCTATGAATACTATCATTTAAGGTTTGCATCTTCTGAATCAAAACTTTTATGTGGAAAGTGATAAAACAGCCTCGCAAAACCCAGACTTGTGTTTATGCCTCAATCAGTGTTGACAATTGAAGGCTGACCCAGCATTAGCACATTTGTTAAATGTGTTTAAATATGACTCATGGCAATAGGGTGGGGTTAAGTATTAAGTTTAATTCAATAATACTTCAATTGGCCGTGTTTTCCATTGCCACAGACAGCAGAATCATGTCAACTATAACTTCTTTATTGGTAAAGCAAGGTTGTTGTGACAACAATATGTCTGTGCACATTGTGAGGAGAATATATGGAATTGGGCTGTCAAGATCACTGAGGCAGAATGATGGCTGTGTGTTTCAGAGAGCAGACTGTCTAAAAGCCAATTTGTAACTGGGACTTGCCTTGCCTATGGTTTGTGTTAAGAGGGCATTTAGTGGGTAATCCTCCTGATTCAAGATCACAAATATTGAGCTGAAGTCTCTGTAATTAGAACAGCCATTATGTTACACTAACATTTTATAATTCAGGGGCTGGATCATCCAAAAGCAACCTGATCTCACAGAATTCCATGAATTTAACACGGCCCCTTAACTCAAAATCTGTGGCAGTTTCACGGAATTGCAAAAAAATCCGTGATGGGCCCACGGAAGAATTCCGTGACATGAACATGGCCCCTTAATTTAAGGAAAAGGTCGTGGGTGGGCTTACGGTTCCGTGACACGCGGGAAGAACGGGACGGTTGGGTTTAGGAAAAGGTCGTGGGTGGGCTTACGTTTCCGTGACTCGCAGGAACAACGGGATGGTTGGGTTTAGGAAAAGGTTGTGGGTGGGCTTACAGTTCTGTGATACGCGAGAAGAACGGGATGGTTCGGTTTAACAAAAGAAGAAAGTGATTTTAGGAAACTTGACACGCGGGACACAATCCCCGGTCTCCCGGGTGAAAATCCTGTGTTTGACCCATCCACCATCCCAACCAACCTCCATACGCAGATTTTCGGGCTTTCGTACTACTCGCTACCATAGTCGCTCCTAATGCTACGTCATCTTCTCATTGACTTTACATTGGCATTGTTTTCCGTGGTGGCCACATGGAATTTACACACATTCCGTGCCACCACCACGTAATGCGGTGTTAACAGTTCGTGATCAGGAATTCTGTGAGACCAGGCTGTCCAAAGGATGTGGCCCTTGAAGGCGTTCCCAGGTAGGGAACAGTGTAGGGGTAAACCAAGACAGGTTTTATTATACGAGAACATATAGTACAGTATGAGCTTGGAAATTTGAGTTCCACCAGGTCAATGACAAATATTTCTACACAACTTCTATTTCTCTGTGATTAGTATATCCAGGCTGCTAATAAAAGCACATAGTAGAGTTTATGTCTGGCTTTTATTTTTACACCTTGCTGTGGATTGCTTTTATTGGTTTACCTATGCAAGCTATATTTTTTGATGGAGGTAACCTGAGGGGTATTGCACAAAACCAGTATAAGGGATTAAGCCAGGATATTCCAGTTATCCTGGATGAATTTAGCCTTGACTTGGTTGCACAAAAGCAGAGGCATCTAAGTTACCATGGAGATGTATTTATTTAAAAATAAACAGTGAGAAAAAGTGTTTCTTTTTTTCATACTCTGACAAGCTGAAATGTTTGCTGTGAGAACGGGTTATGGAGCAGTGGACAAACAGACCTTTTTCAGCCCAAATATATAATTTTATAAACGACAAAATATGTTTTATATCATTATATTACCAGACCACCATGGTCATTGTAGTTTCAATTGTATTGGAAATATCTTAGTTTTTGTCCAGGATTTTATCTGAAGAGAACATTGCATATACTTGCCAACCATTTTAATATTAACATTTAGCATATTTAACTTGCTTATTATGTGCAATATTTTTTTATATATTATTTTATATTATTATTTCCTAATAATAATAATAAAAGGGCTCCTTTTGTTTAGAAAGTGGTTCTTGGTACAGTCGTCAGAAATTGATGCACTTAAATCTGCCTCATCTAAAGTTGTTGCATGTCCCTCTGTGCAATTGTTGCACTGCCTGGAAGGCACTAGGATTAGGCAATGGTTATGGGTTAGGGTTAAGGTTAGGGTTAGGTGCCTTAAAGTTGACGGTTGCAGCGTTGCCTTGAAGTCAACGTTGGGGGCTTAAAACAACATTGAGCATGTATATTAATCTGATACTGAATATAGACCCCAACAAATGAATTTTTTCCTAATGTTTACTAAAAATGACAGAAAGAAAAATAATACTAACAGACTCATTCTTTAAGAAAATATAACGTTCACCACAGATTCTTTTGATAGCTTCCTATTATATTTTGCATGGTGTCCTTTAGTGTTTGTATAATATGTCAGCTGTGGCAGGAAGCATTAGGAAACATTTGGACAACTTCTCCTCATCTCCAGCAGAGCTAAATACTGAAGTTCAGTGATGAATTTTGAATGAGCATTTTAAAGTTGTGATTTAAACTGCCAAATGTCATTGAAAAAAGGTGCAAATTGACTGTGTGCGAAGACATTTCTGGCTGCAAGGATATATATATGTTCAGCTCAAACAATAACAAACAGAAGCGGACGTCGTGTCCAACACGTGAGAGTAGCTACACTGGAACATCCAGTTATTTCCCACAGTATTGCACATTTCCCCCAGAGGCAATTTTTTTGCAAATGTGTGCAATGAGTCATTTTTGATTTTCTACATCTTTATGATTCACTAGCATACAACACGTCATCAAGGGCATTTACTGTTTATAAAACAGGAAATACCAATACTGTATATAAACAAAATATTTTTTAAATGAATGTACAGTATAACTGCTTTGCCAATACAATTTGTAGCCTACCGCTTTAGACTTTAAATATTCAATTAATTTAACTTCAGAATATTGCTTCCTCATCTAGTATCCAACCTTGGAGAATATGCAGATCAGATTTCAGTTCCCAAAGGCAATCATTATTTGTAAGAGATATGAGATAAGACAGCAAGGTGTTAATGAAGTAGTATTGATTAAATGAAGCAACAAAGAAGCCTATGTTACAAGATTGACTTTTAGTTGTAATGATATAGTGACAGGAATAACCTCAGCAGACAGTTTAAACAATGTCACTAGTGGTGTTCATCACACCAACTAATGCATTAAGTGGGAGTTAAAGAAAAGGATGAATAAACCACCCACAGCGCAGGCAGGTGCTTGTCATTTGGTATCTCATCAAGTGGTAAATTCTTCAGCAATATTCTAACCCATTGGAAAACAAACCATTGTGTTTACATTTGCATATTAGGTCAACAGTTGTTTTCAGTAAGCTGGCATCGAGTCAGTATTAAAATAACCACAAGTTTTTCAGATATGTGTGCATGTGCACATCAATAATTTGCACTGCACCCCTTTTAAAATGAACTCATATGCCCTTAGGCTACCCTGGGGTAGTACTCTAATCACACAAAATACTTTGTGTGTAATTGCCTTCAACTTCACTCAAAACAATAAAGGGAACTATTCCTCGCTTCTGTGCATCAACGTGACCAGGATTGTGTGCCACAATGAGCGTGAAATGGAAAGTGGGGAGTGGGAAATGGGAATCGGGGAGACAGGTTCATCCTCTGCACTGGCTTGTACTTTCCCCTCAATTAACTGCCCAAGGTTGAGGTTGCAGAACATCCCAGGGTGCTTAACCTCTCTCCAAGCTTTCGCTTTCCCCTCACATTCCCTGGCCAGCCACAATACATCTATCACAGGAACTTCCAACAGACTGGATGTAGTGCCAATAGTGAGGAACATTAATGTTTGCAGATACCCTTTGGCTACCTATTAATTAACCCAGCTCATTTATAGTTGATTGATAAGCTGCTCTAACTTGTTACAGCAAGGGTACAGTTACGGCTGAAAAGATGATTTTTTGGGGAGATTGTGTTGGCTGTGTATTTACTGAAAGGCTAATTAGAGGCTTCATGTCAAGCTTCAATGATCCTATTTTTTCCCCACGTGCTAATGGTTTTAAAGACTGTTCAAATAAATGCCAAAATGAAAGGGTAGAGGCATTTAGATTTATGTCAAAGATTCCATAAAAAGTGCTAGTACTCCCGTGAGATAGTTCCACATTTCTTTCATCAGGTATTTCCCTCTGGAAGACTTACCGCCCCATAACATTTTTTTAACAGCCTCAAAGTGAGTTCATCCAAAGGCCTAATTAGATTAGATTTTGTATTTTGTATCTCCTTGTATGTCTGCAATTCAAGTACCTGATGAACCAACCTGAATTAATACATTCATACGTGAACTGCTCTGATTATTACAATAACAGTTGTAAGGAACTGTCCTTGGTGAGCTTGTAATGCAGCAGAATAGACAAGCCATTCAACATATCTTACAAATAAAACCATGATAAAAACTAAATAAAATACACAAAATACCATACATATAAAAGGATTAACTAAAAGTGCCAAATATTTATAGGTCAAGGTTTAAATAGCATAAGCATATTAAAATACACAAAATACCACAAAAACTCACAAAGAAAACATTAAGCCTAAAATAAAATGCAGTTTAATGTGCCATACAAGAGTTGAACAGCTTTGGGTATTGTGATTCAATGTTATGTGCCCTAGATTTTTGACCCAATTAATTTAATCATTTAATGAGGTTTCCTTTGTCAAAAGCATCCCTAGTTGTCAAATAAGTGTTTGCATGTAATTGGTTCACCTTTACTCAGGTTTGCTGAATAAAGTACTGGTTGGTTTGGGTTCATTATGTGTCAAGACATCCTGAGAAAGACAAGTGTGCCAATACATGTTGGTGTATTATACGTTATATGTATTAGCCTATATTTGTTAAAGAGCTTTTATTATCGAGTGCCTGGAACAGGATTATATGTGTCGAAAAACATGGATGAAGGCATTCTCTCCTCCCTAAAATTTATATTTTTGTATTTCTTGTAAATGGAAACAATGTTGTAATTTGTACAGCTTCTTATTAAGCACCTTTCTACTCTGTTATTGCCCTTGCACACACTACAACCTACAATCCAAAGTGGATCACATCACTCCAGTGCTGAAGTCTTTACACTGGCTTCCTGTGCCTCAGAGAGTTGATTTCAAAATACTTTTGCTAGTTTATAAATCATTAAACGGTTTAGGTCCAAAATACATTTCTGATCTGCTAATAAACTACGAACCACCCAGACCTCTCAGGTCGTCTGGGACAGGTCTGCTTTCTGTCCCCAGGGTCAGAACTAAACAGGGAGAAGCAGCATTTAGTTCTATGCTCCACATATTTGGAACCAACTTCCAAAAAATTGCAGGTCCGCTGCAACTCTCGGTTCTTTTAAATCAAGGCTGAAGACCTTTCTTTTTGATGTTGCCTTTCGTTAAATAACTATCCATTTCTTATACTTTCGTTGCTTATTTTATCTGCTTTTATATTTTTAACTGTTTTAACTGCTCTTTAATTTTTAATTTCTTATACTGCACTGTAACTTTTATTCTTGTATTTTAATTGTCTTCATGTAAAGCACTTTGAATTGCCCTGTTGCTGAAAAGTGCTATACAAATAAAGCTGCCTTGCCTTACAACCAGGCAACCTCCCTCATTCCCACCATACAGTTAAATAAACAAAAAGACAAGAGTTACTGCAGGAAGAGTCAGTGCCCACCCTCTCTCTCAAACCATCTGGACAATAAAGGGCTTCGCGATTCTCAGTGTCAAAGTTCAAACTGATTAAACACTGCATAAAGTGAAAGATGGAAATGAGTATGTCTCACCCCATTCCTTATAGAAACAAATAGCAAGTGAAATCCGGTAGGGTGTACATAAGATAACATACATTTAAAGAACACAAGAATAAAGCATTTTGTTTTAGATCTTACTTCTTATATGTTTCTGGTACTGAGAGCCCAATAAATTGCATCTTATCATCAAGTGAAGTGAAGTGTTTCTGTAATTGATGTTAAACTCAGCACAGAAAACTGATTTAAGCAATATTACACGAGAGGGTTTAATTTAACGTCATCATTGGCACGACAGTGATGCAGCTAGGAACAAGGCGATTGCGCCGAGGTTCGTAACCATCACTGCAGTGCCAATAATAAGACGTTAAATCAAACTATCCATCCATCCATCCATCCATCGTCGTCGTCCGCTTATCCATGGTCGGGTCGCGCGGGGGGGGGGGGGGGGCCACATTAACCAGCTCTGACTGGGGGATCCTGAGGCGTTCCCAGGCCAGGTTGGAGATGTAATCCCTCCACCTAGTCCTGGGTCTTCCTCGAGGTCTCCTCCCAGCTGGACGTGCCTGGAACACCTCCCTAGGGAGGCGCCCAGGGGGCATCCTTACCAGATGCCCAAACCACCTCAACTGGCTCCTTTCGACGTGAGGGATCAGCGGCTCTACTCCGAGCTCCTCACGGATGACTGAGCTTCTCACCCTATCTCTAAGGGACACGCCAGCCACCCTCCTGAGGAAACCCATTTCGGCCGCTTGTACCCTGGATCTCGTTCTTTTGGTCATGACCCAGCCTTCATGACCATAGGTGAGGGTAGGAACGAAAACTGACCGGTAGATCGAGAGCTTTGCCTTCTGGCTCAGCTCTCTTTTCGTCACAACGGTGCGATAAACTGAATGTAATACCACCCCCGCTGCGCCGATTCTCCGACCAATCTCCCGCTCCATTGTCCCCTCACTCGCTAACAATACAGCAAGGTACTTAAACTCCTTCACTTGGGGTAAGGACTCATTCCCTACCTGGAGAAGGCACTCCATCGGTTTCCTGCTGAGAACCATGGCCTCAGATTTAGAGGTGCTGATCCTCATCCCAGCCGCTTCACACTTGGCTGCAAACCGATCCAGTGAGTGCTGAAGGTCACAGGCCGATGATGCCATCAGGACCACATCATCTGCAAAGAGCAGCGATGAGATCCCCAGCCCCCCGAACTGCAACCCCTCCCTACCACGACTACGCCTCGATATCCTGTCCATAAATACTACGAACAGGATTGGTGACAAAGCGCAGCCATGGCGGAGGCCAACCCTCACCTGGAACATGTCCGACTTACTGCCGAGAACCCGGACACAGCTCTCGCTTTGGTCATACAGAGATTGGATGGCCCTGAGAAGGAACCCCCTCACCCCATACTCCTGCAGCACCTCCCACAAAGTCTCCCGGGGGACCCAGTCAAATGCCTTCTCCAGATCCACAAAACACATGTAGACTGGATGGGCATACTCCCAGGCTTCCTCCAGGATCCTTGCTAGAGTAAAGAGCTGATCCGTTGTTCCACGATCAGGACAGAATCCGCATTGTTCCTCTTCAACCTGAGGTTCGACTATCGGCCGAACCCTCCTTTCCAGCACCTTGGAGTAGACTTTACCAGGGAGGCTGAGAAGTGTGATACCCCTGTAATTGGTACACACCCTCTGGTCCCCCTTTTTCAACAGGAGAACCACCACCCTGGTCTGCCACTCCTTTGGCACTGTCCCAGACTTCCACGGCCTCTCCACACCCAGAGCTTTCAGCATTTCTGGACGGATCTCATCAATCCCTGGGGCTTTGCCACTGTGGTGTTGTTTTGACTACCTCAGTGACCTCCACCAGGGAAATGGACGACAATCTCCCGTCATCTTCAGCTCTGCCTCTAACAAAGAGGGCGCATCAGCTGGATTTAGGAGTTCCTCAAAGTGCTCCTTCCACCGCCCTATTACCTCCTCTGTTGAGGTCAACAACGTCCCATCCTTACTGTACACAGCTTGGATGGTTCCCCGCTTCCCCCTTCTGAGGTGGCGGACGGTTTTCCAGAAGCGCCTTGGTGCCGACCGAAAGTCCTTCTCCATGTCTTCTCCGAACTTCTCCCACACCCGCTGCTTTGCCTCTTTCACGGCAGAGGCTGCAGTCCTTCGGGCCCTTCGGTACCTTGCAACTGCCTCCGGAGTCCTCTGGGATAACATATCCCGGAAAGACTCCTTCAGTCGGACGGCTTCCCTGACCACCGGTGTCCACCACGGTGTTCGAGGGTTACCGCCCCTTGAGGCACCTAAGACCACAGCTCCCCGCCGCAGCTTCAGCAATGGAAACTTTGAACATTGTCCACTCAGGTTCAATGCCCCCAGCCTCCACAGGGATGCACGAAAAGCTCTGCCGGAGGTGTGAGTTGAAGGTCTGTCGGACAGGAGCTTCCTCCAGACGTTCCCAATTTACCCACACCACCCGTTTGGGCTTACCAGGTCTGTCCAGAGTCTTCCCCCACCCCCTGACCCAACTCACCACCAGATGGTGATCAGTTGACAGCTCCGCCCCTCTCTTCACCCGAGTGTCCAAACATACGGCTTCAGATCAGATGAAACAATTATAAAATCGATCATTGACCTTCAGCCTAAGGTGCTCTGGTACCAAGTACACTTATGAGCATCCCTATGTTCGAACATGGTGTTTGTTATAGACAATCCATGACTAGCACAGAAGTCCAATAACAGACAACCACTCTGGTTTAGATCAGGGAGGCCGTTCCTCCCAATCACGCCTCTCCATGTGTCTCCGTCATTGCCCACATGTGCGTTGAAGTCCCCCAGCAGAACTATGGAGTCCCCCTCCGGAGCCCCATACAGGACTCCATTCAAGGTCTCCAAGAAGGCCGAATACTCTGAACTCTTGTTTGGTGCATATGCACAAACAACAGTCAGAGTTTTCCCCCCCAACAACCCGCAGGCGTAGGGAGGCGACCCTCTCGTCCACCGGGGTAAACTCCAACGTTGCGGCGCTCAGCCAGGGACTTGTGAATATCCCCACACCCGCCTGGCGCCTCAAATCAAACCTTCGAGTATAATACATCATTTACCAACAAAATAAAAGTTATAATCAAACTGTATTCACATTGTGGAGCAAATAACTCTCAAAATAAATAAAAAAAGCAACAGAGATGATTTCTAGTCCCTCCCTGTTTAGTCAGCCAGTCAATTTAAGCTAAGAGTTAGCTTTGTAGAGATTGTGGGACTTCCCAAACTTAATATCTACCGCACATATAAAACACAAAACTGCTTTGCTAGCTTAATCTTGTTGTAACAAAGATACCTGCTGAAAATTCTAGAGAGGGCTCGCACCAGCACAGCTGATCCAATCATATCCACTGAAAGCATTGTAACATAAGTTCATCCGATGAATCACTTTATATACTTCATAGTTGGAGAGCTTTTGTGTGTTCCAGTGTTGTTTCTGCATTACTTACATTAATACAAATGTTTTTAAACAGTTTTTTTTTTATTCAACTCCGTATTGTTGACAGAGAAATGGCGGAATGATATTTTAAGTGATGCACCAGGTGTGCTCAAATTGCTGTGTGCTGTCATGCTGATTTGAGCACGTTCTAAATGTCAAGTTGACCAATCAGATTTTCTGGTCGGCTCTACAGTACTTGTTGTAGAATTTGGATTAGTCAATGCTAGTTACAGTAGTATACACCATTTAGACATGCAGATTTTATGGTGTAACCAAGTGAAGTGTATTTTTTGAAAATTCAGAACTTCGTTAGCTTTTTTTTTTTTTTTTAATTATATGCAGTTCTTTCCATAAATCTTACATCCAGCTGTGCTTCATACTAATGTGATGTACTTATTTCTCCTCTTCATTTATGAGTCATTGATTTTTTATTGATTGTTTCAGATGAATAGTGACACAGGGATGAATCAGATGAGCAAATCTGAAGGAAATTGGTTGTGCTGACAAAGCTCTGGTTCTGTCGTCGGGGTTTGCTTGTAATGTATGTTGTAGAAACCAACCTTCAAACAATAGACTGCAGATGGATTAAGTGAAGTGAGAGATAATGAAATGACCTTTACCATAAGGGGAATTGAAGTCCACTTTAAATACAAAGCAGCAATTTAATCCACTCTTTTTTTTACTTATCTTTAGAATACAGGATGGCCTGCTGTCTGCATATTGTCCAGCGCACATTGTTCCTTCAAGCCTGCAGTATGAATCCAATTACAAAAGAGTAGACACATGTACCCTAAGCTTTCCCGGCAAAGCCCGTTTCATCAGCAGCAACTCACCATGCTTAAAGGTTATCTCTCAACAGCCTTCAAAATCAGAAATGTTCAGTCCATTAGCTGACTGTGAGAGTAAAGTTGCCCTTTAAGCAGGTGCATCCAATAACATCTGATTTTGCTCTGTTCATTATATACAGAGCAGCAATGACTTTTCATTCAAGCTATTGGTTTGAACGAGGAAACTGTCAAAAGGTGACCTTGACATAAAAACCAGGTGTTTAAGTATGTCATGGTGTCTTAGAGACATGTTCATCTCTTGCATTGACTGGGTGAACATTCCACTGTTTGATTGGCTTCTGCAGGGTATTATCGACAGAGCTGCACTCTGGGCTTAATCTTTCAAATAATTTTCTTCCATGTCATGGACTTTAAGAAAGAAGAAGCTAAAACCCCCCACATCAATAATGAATTATGGCTAATAGCCAAGATGCTAAGATATGGTGTTTGGTGGTTAAACAATGTGCATAAAGTATGATGGGCCACAGTACTCTTAAAAACATAATACAGAAGAAGAAACTCTCCCATACACAAGTGCCTTGTAACTAGAAACACAATTAATACTTTTCTTGGAAATATTTACTGCAGCTTGTGTTAAATTCATCGTATTAAAGCAACTCAGTGTTCAGATGACGTCAGATTTTTTAAACAGAGCCGACATAGCAGTCGTCTCTCTGAATCCTCAGTGTAATTATGTGATCAGCAGTCCCTTTAGGACCACAAGATATAATTAAACCATACAGTTTGTCAGAAAATCAATAAAACCAATTTTTCAGTCTGCATAACATGAGTGTGTAATATGACAACTGAGACTCTCTTGTCATTGAATGCCAGGGCCTAGTGTTACATGTGGCAGCCACTGACATTGTCACAAACAAATGTGAACCTGAGGATGATTACCATGCCAATGATGATTCCAAGTATGAAAAAATGGACAATTGCTGCACATGAAGTTGTCATTTGTCCAGTGGTGGAAGAAGTATTTAGAAAATTTAAGAAAAAGTACTAATACCACACTGTAAAAATACTCTGTTACAAGTAAAAGTCCTACATTGAACATGTTAAGTAAAAGTATGTATCATCAGGAAAATGTAATACAAGTAAAAGTTGCTGTCATGCATCCCCAGAGACGCGGATCGTGTCCCGGCATGTGACGTGTCCTTTCCCCGTTCATCTTTTCCTAAAAAAGCAAGAAGAATGTGTCCATGTACACGAATAGATTAAAAATAACGTGACCATTTCACGAACTGCCATGAGACCATGTTGCTAGTAACTAAAGCTGTCAGATTAATGTAGTGGAGTAAATTTAAAAAGTACAATATTTCTCTCTGAAATGTAGTGTAGTAGAAGTAGAAAGTGGCATGAAAAGAAAACACTCAAGTAAAGTTCAGTACTTCAGTAAAGGTACTTAGTTACATTCCACCACTGCACTTGTCCTAACCTAAACTATAACCCAACTTAACCTAAGATAGTATTTTAATGGAAATAGCAAGAGAATATTGGAGTAATGTTATATATATTATGTCATGCCATTTAGGAAATTATATACATTTGAAGTTTCAATATATAAAATGAACCTTGAATATATTGACTGAAAGTCTGAATATATTGAATGAAAGTCTGAATGTATCGAATTAAAGTCTGAATATATGAAATGAAAGCCTGAATATATTAAATGAAAGTCTGAACATATGGAATGAAAGTCTGAATATATGGAATGAAAGTCTGAATATATGGAATGAAAGTCTGAATATATTAAATGAAAGTCTGAACATATGGAATGAAAGTCTGAATATATGGAATGAAACTTGAGACTATTGAAAGAAATCTGATATTAAAGATCTGGTGCCATCTTGTGTTTGCGATGTGAATAATCCTGACGGACGTTGCTGCAAAAGTGTGACACTGAGCGAGTCAGCACGAAATCCAGGTTCACTTAAAAGGGCGAAGGTTGTAGTATGGGCTGTGAGGTTGAATTTTTTTTTCTGTATTACCATTCACCTGATAAGCAGGAACTGGCTATCCTGTGAGATGTACTACATTCAGTCTTCCATCAATCAATCAAAATGTATTTATATAGCACTTAACAGCAACCAGAAGGTATCCAAAGTGCTGAAACCAAGAATAAAACATATCATACAATATAAAGAATGAACATAGAAAACAGTAAAATCAGAAAAGGTTAAAAAGAAACAGAAGAATGAAATTGTCACACCACTACTACGTATTAAAAGCCAGTCTAAACAGATACGTTTTGAGTTTGGACGTAAAAAGAGCTCCATCTGTAATTGTTGGGTGAGGTTACAGGTGCAACAGAGCAGATTTCTTCTGTGAGTATTGTTGAATGAGATCAGAGTTAAAACATAGAACGTTATTTATTTATGTTGCATTACCTTATACTGTATGGTGTGCATGTTATTTTCCCATCTGCTGTATAAAATACAGAAAACCTGTCTGAAGGTGAAAAAAAAACAGCCAGAAGTTATAACCCATAGAAAAGTGTAATGTATTGCAAGGCTAGTTATATTACATTTAACAGCTGTACGTTTCAGTCTCTCCACTTGCCATACAAACATGAAACATCTGCCTTAATCCCCTAATCTTCTAAAGTAACCCACTACAGAAGTACATAGTTACTCCAAACATCTTTGTATAACACTGATCTGCTGATAAAGAAAAGAAAACATTTGGTAAGCCAGTTGCTGTTCTGTTAAGCTTAAAGAAACCAAAGGGATATGTGAGGTGAAATTGAACTCCTTGCACCATTACACACTGAAGTAGAACACAGGACCCAATCCATGGGCTTGCCAGGAATACACTCTCACTGTAGGCATTATGCCGGAATTAGGCCTCTGACTGCAAATGACTAAATGGGGAAATCTAATTAAATACAGGATTTGTAAAAGTATCTGTGTTGAGGATTACAAAGGCTCAGCCTCACTAAACCCACAGAGTGATATTTCTCCAAATGGCGATTACATAAACTAACGGACAAGGCGGACCTCTCTCAGAGGGCCACCTCTACGTTTCCTTCGACACTCAACAAAAAAGGGTGAAGTTGTAGTGTGTGTTACTGGATCCGTACCCCTTTATAGCAAAAAGATACAAAAGGTACAACTGTGGGCCTTTTTCTGCTTGTGTCAAGAGAAAACTATATGGCAGGTCCCTCAATCTACTACTTACAATACTTACACTTAAGATGAAAAAGTTTGCGGGGTGCTATTAAGAGGAAGGGCACTCTGAAGGACACTCTAAAGAAGAGACTGTGCTGCTGTGATGAATAGATGTTCACTGTCTTTTGATGCGCTCAAAAAATAACTTTCCCTGTCGGTTTATGAGCCATAGCTGATAAAATTGACTGAGCTTACTGTATAATATTATTTACTGGACACTTTAACCTTAGACTGTAACCTTGCAGCCATATCACCCATGCATGTGTTTCATATTGCATTACTGGAAAACCTTCACGTCCAACATGTTTCAGTTGGTTATTCTAACAATATCTGTGTTTGAAACTTAATTATGGTTCAAATTAGGCAACTAACATCACCTGGTTACAGTAGAGGAAGATTGTCTTCATAGTTGACTGATACTTTTTGTAATACGGACTTCAAGTATAAGATGGTAGGTGAATGTGTGATGCCTGTGTTGAAAGCAAAAACATTCCACCCTGTCTCCTAAATGTTTGAGACTGTCCTCCCCAGAAAAACAATCCCATAAATTGTTTGTTCAAGCAGCAATTACGACTCATATTTACACGTATGGTGGTAGTGTCCTCTAGTGGCCTTCCATAACTATTAAGGGTGCAATGCAGTAAGTAAGGGGACATAGTATGGCTCTGGAAACACACCGCATGTGGAAACACCGCGAATAGCCACGAAGCGGCCACATTGGCTGCAATCACTAAGCTGCAGCGGTCGTTTCTGCGTCTCCTCTATTTCTTCCACGAGCGAATGTGTCAAGCCAGTCAGTTAATCACATACAGGAAGGCCACAGTGCAGCCAGATACTTTACCAAATAAAAAAATTAAAAAATAAAGCACCTATGTTTATGGTGATTGTGGCTGTTTTGACGTCTGCCTACAGCGAGACACGCAATTAGGCACACAGAGAGAAATCGAAGAACAGACACATACGCACGCACACACACACACACACACACGGGGATAGAGAGATGTTCTGTAGAGTTGAGAGGAGAAGGATCGCTCTGTGACTGGCGTGGAGAAACGTGGGGCATGAACAGGTAGGCACAAATCTACTCTCCACGGTGCTTTGCTTGCAGTGTGTTCCCGGTGTAAGAGCGCCAAATTCCATGTAAGAGGCATGTTATGGACTCCTGTTTAAAAGTAAACAGTTTTTTTTTTTACTTTAAGCAACAAACTACGTGACATTCTGCGTCACATGCATAACCAGAAGTTAAGTAATGAAATGAATCCAAACCACAATCTTTTTCTAAACTAAACTAAGTTGTTTTTGTGAATAAACCTAACCAGACTGCAACGGTTTCAGAACATTAAGGACGTGTTTAAAACCATGACCGTTACATTCTGTGGTTTAGATATGAGGACGGAAAACACTTCTGTGGGTCCAAAATTAATCTGGGTGGCATTATTTTTATATTAAAAATTAAAAGAAAAATTAAAAAAGTTTAGTGGTACAAAAAGTTGTCTGGGAGACAGAGTTGGTCCTTCACAGCCTTGCTTTTGATTGCATTACGTAAATTTGACAGATATAATAAAGTGATGAGTTGTCTCTCATGACATGTACTTGTTCCACTGCATCATATATCTACAACTCCAAATCAGAAAAAGTTGGGACAGTATGGAAAATAAAAAAAGAAAGTACTGATTTTTAAATGTACTTTGACTTGTATGTCATTGCAGACAATACAACAGCACATCATTTAATGTGTTCCTCATGATTTGTATTGTTTTTTTTTTTCAAAAAAACTAAATTCCTATTTTGGTTCTTGCAACACATTTCAAAGAAAGTTGGAACAGTAAAGCATTTACCACTTTGTAATGTTGCCATTCCTTTTCGCAACACTTAAAAGATGTTTAGGGACTGAAGACACCAAGTGATGAAGTGTTTCAGGTGTAATTTTGTCCCATTCTTGCTGCAAACAAGTCTTAAGGTGGGCAACAGTACGGGGTCTTCGTTGTCGCATTTTGCGCTTCAAAATGCGACACACATTCTCTATTGGAGACAGGTCAGAACTGCAGGCAGGCCAGTCAAGTACCCGTATCCTCTTCCTCCGCAGCCAGGACTTTGTAATGTGTGCAGAATGTGGTTTTGCATTATCTTGTTGAAATATGCATGGACGTCCCTGGAAAAGATGTCTTCTTGAAGGTAGCATATTGTGCTCCAAAATCTCTATGTACTTTTCAGCATTAATGGTGCCATCACAGAAGTGCAAGTTACCTTTGCCAAGGGCACTGACTCAACCCCATACCATGACAGACCCTGGCTTTTGGACTTGTTGCTGGTAACAGTCTGGATGATCCTTTTCTTCTTTGGTCCGGAGCACACGGCGTCCATTTCTCCCAAAAAATACCTGAAATACTAATTCATCTGACCACAGTACACGTTTCCACTGTGTGATGGTCCATCCCAGATGCCTCCGAGCCCAGAGAAGACGACGGCGCTTCTGGACACTGTTAACATAGGGCTTCCTTTTGGCACAGTACAGTTTTAACTGGCATTTGTGGCTGTAACTACGTATTGTCGTACTTGACAAAAGGTTTGCCAAAGTAGTCCTGAGCCCATGTGATGATATCGCTTATAGATGAATGATGATTCTTGATGCAGTGCCGATACAATAATGTATCATGACATAAGTATCGTGATGATATCGTATCGTTCAATGAAATGAGCTGGTTTGACCATGGAGATGTAACAAATATGCACTAGTCCAGAATACAGGATCTTCTTCCTGTATTTACTTTCTTGCTCCCACCCCAGACACATCTGACCAATAAGCGCGGGTAGTAATGCATTTTGGTATGCTTGGATTACACTTGGAATGAAACTGAACCAAGGGGAACAACTTTACAAACTCAACTGATTCGAACCAGAGTGAAATGCCCTTAATTTCACAAAACATCTCATAATTTCCTCAATATACTCAATATTAAACAACCTTGGCAACTGAAACATTTAGCCTAGAAAATCGGAGTTCATGTATGCAATGCAGAAGGTAATATCATGTAAAATTATCTCATCAGATACTCAAGTAGTCATCTAAGACCTGATGCATGTGTGTGTTGGAAGGAGATTTTCCACACTGTGACCTGACAAGGTGCTCTGTATCCCAACAAATGAGCTTAGCTTCAAGAGCTTTGGCCAACCCATCGCACAAATCCATGTCCAATTATCTGCCTTGGAAATTGCTAGGGTCTTGCCTATTTATGCCAAAGATACCCCCTTCTACAGTACACACACACACACACACACACACAGACTTTCCTTATTTCATAACATAGCTGTGGTACCCACACTTATATAGAGGGGCCATTATATATTAGGCCACCTTCATTTTCCACGGCTGAGGAGGGATGATTGCTTCCCCACTGTGGTCTTTCAATGACTTAGAGCATCTGAAGGTGCTCTTCGTGTCATCACAGCTCTCAGCACACTGACAAAATACACACACAATGTGGGAATGAACAGTTTCCAAAACAAACAGGTAGAGAGTAAACTTATTTCATTGTGTAGCTTATGAGCTCAAACCTGAAGAAAGGTGTGTTCTAGTGCACATGATTTCCTGATAAAACAATAAAAATGCATAACAAGTAAAATAACTTGCAGAAGAATGCCTTAGCTTATCGATAAAGCCTCCACTGCATCTCTTATTTAAAAGGCTGCTGCTCCTTCTTGAAGTTACTCTATTGTTCATGCTGCTAAAATCGTTTTTAATATATAAATATTAAATTTGCACGAAACAAATACATTTTTATTTTTATTATTTTTAATATACATCTATAGAACAACAATTTGATGTGCTGCTGAGGTGCCAAACCCGTAACTGCTCAGGGCGCCTTCATAGGCAGCCCCCTTGCTCTGTCGTCTCTCCATTTAATGCATGTATAGGTCCTGTTTGTGCATGTATGTGTACTTTGGGCCTGTGTGTAATGTGTAATAACAACAGAGTTAATTTCCTCCCTGGGGATTAATAAAGTATGTCTTCGTCAAATTTCACATCTGTTGGTTTTGGACTTGGTCGGTCAGTCCAGAGAGTTTCCCCATGGAATTATGTCCATATTGGATGATTCTGCACCTCACAATTTATGTCCATTGCCACGATTTCAGTGCCAATGACAGAAATAGCGAGGTGAAAAGTAAGGGTGTGGAGGTCGGGCATGTCTGAAGTTTAATGCATTGATGTTTGCCTTTTTATTAATCCTAACCAACCGTTTTAGTTGATTAACCATTACCAGATCCTAACTAGTTTAATTTTCCATAACCATGATCTTTTCCTAACCTTAACAACGCTGTATAGTTGCCCAAATGTTTTTATCATTGTACACACTAAAACCTTTGCATAATCATCTTGTATTGACGTCCATGTCTGGTGATGTATTTTCTGGCATTTTATATACATTATATAATAGACTAAACAATTAATCATAAAATGAATCAGCAAGTGAGACAATCGTTAGTTGCAATAAACAGTATCTATTCCAATTTTCTAAATTTAAAATACATGTGAACGTCTCTTTGAAATGCAAAAGGTCCACAAGTTGTTTTTCTATCAGAGC